>MJUT01050911.1:112157-132775 GCA_002080005.1 Gigantidas platifrons | reverse complement strand
GCAGTACGAAAATCAAAGTCTCTTACATAGTAAACCAGTGTTCTAACTAGGATTTCAAAAGGGCAGGGTTCTACTTCTGAAAAGGGCACTTTTATGCGTAAACGTTGGCTGAAAAAGGGCACTTTAATGCGCAGAGCTTCTATAGCTACAGAGTTAATATGGTCAGTACTTGATTCGTGCTCTTTAATTTTATCTAGTCTAAGTGACACACATCCTGTTGTAGCCCATACATTTTCATATTGTGTCTGGTACACAAGAAACACGTCATACTATTTTCAACACACTCAAGCCATGGTCGATTTAACTTCCAATTGTTATCAAAGCCCATTTTGTGACCACTATGTTTTTTTCTAGGAGTGTCAGGGGGATCTGAATCAGTTAATTTTCTATTGAATGGGTTAATCTGTGGTTCATTTACTTCAAAAAATAAAGATTGCTGTCTAGAAAAATATAAACTTCAATCCAAAGTAGAACAAAATTTTATATAATTGATCTTAAATTTTTTTACACCAATGTTGTAAAGTTTTTCAAAATATCTGTATTGTAATGGATGTCTATTTACACATGTGTGTTATTACTACAGGTAATGTATAAAACTGGTTGTTGCTAAATATTGTCTTTGTTTCAGTTTAAGTAGACAGGTTTTTATTTCAGATTAAACTTAAGTGGTTTTATTGTGTTTTATAATAAAATAATGTAAATGGCATATTAGATTTTGTTAATTTTGGTTTGTTTCAAGTACAAATGTATAACAAAGGGAAATAACTCATTTTTTATATCGACTTACGAAGTTGAAAAATACGATGTCAAACTTTTGTTTTCCTTTGCCACTTTCTTTCAAATGTCTTTTCCGGGAAGGCATTGTGAATGATATGAATTTCAAAGTTCAAATTTTTATAATTACCGTGAAATCTAATCAGAAAATCGATCGATATACGTTACATTAGTTAATGTTCTAAATTTAACTTTGACACATTCAAATTAGATAGGGGGCGCTACAATGTAAACATGAAACAGTTGTTCGAAACGTGAACCAAACTGGCGACATATAAGCGACAAAAAATGAAAACACATATAAAAAGGGCACTTGTGTTTACAAAAAAGACATCCACGTTAGTCACAAAGGGCAGGGCGCTGTTACAAATAGAGAAAAAGGGCAGGGCGTCACTTGGACAAGGGCGGACGCTGCAAACACAATATCAATTTCTAGATATTGAAATATCCATCCGCAAAATCCGTGTTGCAACAAAGAAATACTGATAGATGAGCAAACATGCATACAAGTACCCGATATTGAGGGGGATTTATAATATATGAATGTTGCATGCATGCTCTTTCTGATATTTAAGTTACTCGCCCTCTTATAATTGACTCTATATGGACTATAGTTTTGTCTGGGCGGAAGGTTGCGACACATGTTGTGTAAAGCANTGTCTTCCGGTTTACATGAGCGCTAGCATTAAACGATATCTCACTAACGTTCGATCGTTTAAAAATTGTTATATTTAAATAAATACAATGAAACAATTTTTTGGATAGCTTCACATATTTCTTGATTCAGTGATAATGAGTACATTTTTGCAAGCAAAACATAACACATAATTAAACATGTTTATTTAAATTACAACTAATGCATAATATTTCGTTGAATAATCACACCCCTTCATATAAAGGTCACCTGTATATAGTGATCATTTTGTCAATCTTCCCCAGGTGATCACTATAGACAGGTTTTATTTGTGTTAGAGATCTTCATGTCTATAGTTAAACAATTGATCATTGTCTTCTACCCTAATGGCCATTACACCTTAAAGCCTACAAGTTTTTCATAATTTTATAATCATTGAAATCATAATGTCTCTTTTTTTGTGTATATATATATATACGCTGTATATATATCATATGATTGTACGGCTCAGTAATGGGCGTCTTAATTGACAAATAAAGAATTTTGTTGTTGTTTGTTTCATCTGTGGATATTCTAAGTAGTTAAAGTGGTTATCGTTGATGAAGGGTGGCACTGTTGGATAAAATTTGAAAGTAGAAGACACCAAACACCATTACTTCCAAGTAATATGTTTAAAACAGGCTTAAATTGTATGACAAGCAAATTTAACAAAAAAGTTTTTTACAATAGATATTAAATATTAAAACAAGAGCCTACCTACTATATAACATCTAAATTGATTTTAAGGAAACAATGAAATAAAATATATGATGGAAAAACAATAGAAAACTGTGATGAATTGCAACATTCCTGTGACAGTTCAAACCAGGACCTGGATTTCCAACGTTATATGTCATGGTATCTTTTGCGTTCAATTATTTTTTAAGCGAGAGGTGATTGTTCATTTTGTTGAGTTGATATTAGAGACATTACTGACCATGAAAGTGGCATTAAAAACCAAAAATCAATCAAATCATTACTGACCATCACTGTTTAAACATTCTTTTCATAACTCATAATTACCTGCTATAAAATAATGGACTGAATCCTGTTGTATTGCATAGTCTTCAGGGGAATAATTTATAACTTGTGATGGACTGTCCCAAGGATTTCTGTAAAATAAAGAGAAATACATCAACATACAATGAATAATTTATAACTTGTGATGGACTGTCCCAAGGATTTCTGTAAAATAAAGAGAAATGCATCAGCATACAATGAATAATTTATAACTTGTGATGGACTGTCCCAAGGATTTCTGTAAAATAAAGAGAAATACATCAACATACAATGAATAATTTATAACTTGTGATGGACTGTCCCAAGGATTTCTGAAAAAATAAAGAGAAATACATCAGCATACAAAATATCAATACTGGTAACTACTATCATTTCATTGTATCTTCATTTCTCTAATTCTTGTTCAATTTTCACACTTCTCAACCCGTGTGAGAAAAAATCGATAATCAACGTGTGGATCACTTTGTTCTCAGTCGCTGATTGGTCAATTACGAATTACGTAATTTTCTATGCTCATCTTAGCAACGTTTAAAAAATGTAAACAAATCGCGTCGTCTGCTTTATGAAATATTGAGAACAAAAATGTCAGATTTCCTCTTACCGGTGTTTGATTCTTTTTCTCACTAATATTTTATTGAAAGTACAGTATTTTCCTTCATGAAACATGACGTGGCACATATTTTGACGTCATTGAAGAATGATGTCAAAGGTACGGAAAAGAACATATAGGAAATACGAAAAAAATGAAAATAAAAGACACAAATATATTTAATACGTTTGCATTCTGTATTAAAAAAAAACAATGGTTAAATCCGTAATATATCTGTTATCCAGCTATCAGACAGGGTATATATAATGTGACATTTTCGGCTTAGGATATATATTTATAAAGGATCTATCGATGCGTGACAAATTTGGGGAAATGGCACCTTGGGGGTCACTTGCAAATATTTTTTAGTGGTTCATTAGAGAAACAATCTCTAACATAATTTCTCAAATCTCGATAGTTAAATTTTCACATTTTAAAGTTCTTGGTAAACCTAGAACTTTAAATTGTGAAAATTTAACTATCGAGATTTGAGAAATTATCGTAATAAACGGGAAACAATGTTAGAGACTACATATAACTATCATGTGCTGTCATGGTGGTGATCGTATGGTAGTTGTGCTGTCATGGTGGTGATCGTATGGTAGTTGGATCTTTAGATACATTTCTTATACATGTAATACAATGTTTGCTTCTTAATTTTGTCCATGGTTTTTTTTTACTCACAATGTACCAATAGAATAAAATTACATTTTTTTAAGAAAATTCAAATATTTTACAGTTTCTTATATTTTTTTGGCCTTTTGTATGTTGGATAAATAATTAAGGTATTTATACACATTTAACTATCTTGACTCCAAAAGGTAGTATTTAAAACATTCCATCTTGACTTAGGGCTTTAAAATGTTCATAAAACCTACTACATAGCTATTACTCTACAATCTAATATAAGATTGCTACACTCTTTGATTAATTTTCTACTTACCTCCCATTCGATTCTTCTGGCATTTTCATGGCTTTACAAGACAGCATTCTACGATCAAACAGCCTAATATAGGGGTCGTTAGCTCCGACAGCTATCTGTTCTGGCCTGACAGGGTTGATAGCTATACATTTGGCTTCAGCATTACTTCCCATGTGGGCGTTCAAGTTAATGAGGACATTTTTAGGGTTGGTATTACTCGTTTCTGGAGTCCGTAAATCATGCTGCCTGAAACATATCATTAATAACAAAACTTATTACTACTGAATTTCTGCAATCAGTGCCTATCACCACTGCAGTTGTGGGCTCCTGCTAAGTTTTATCCCTGATTATTAAGTACAAGCTTAGAATGTGAAGTGATGAGTATAATATTAATACAACAAATTTGAACACTTGATTTTTCATTAATACATGAAAACTGATACCAATAAAATCATAGACATTCACTACTAGAAGTGTAATGAGCAATGAGTGTGATCTGGTTTCAGTTTAATGTTTATGTGTATCATGTGCAAAAATAAGAGCACCGCCTACGGGTGCTAGACGCTCGACTTTTTCATATCTGATATTAAACTGCAAGCAATTTACAAAGTTATACATACTTCTAACTATGATGGTCATATAAGCAAATATGTTTGCAAGATTGGTAAAAATAATCAGAAGTGTGTCTCACAAAATTTTTTTTGGGTGTGGTGTGGGGGGAGGTATAATCTTTTCTTGTAACACTATTTTAGTGCATATGAAATAAAAATAAAAAATAAAAAATAAAAAAAATTTGGAGGGGAAGGGGTTGTATGTTGGGAGTGGGTGGGTTACCCTTCTGTAATGTGTTCCCCCTTTTGATAGTGAACAGGTATGTTGGGTTTCATTTTAATGCCTATCATAGTTTATATTGAGAAAATTGTATTTTTAGAAAAAAAATGCAAGTAAAAAAAGGGAAATAACTCAAATAAAATGCTGAATGGAGTTGTCTTCTCTTGTCATCAGAATGGGGTCAACACTTTCTACAAGTGTATTGAGTTTCAAGTTAATAGCTTTGATAGTTATTGAGAAATTTTAATTATACTAAAACAATATCCCAAATTTCTATGTACTATGCCAAAACAAGGGCAGATAACTCTGGATATACAAATCACAGGATCACCTGCCTTGTTGTAATGGGTTCCCCATTTGATAATGAACAGGTATGTCGAGTTTCATTTCACTGCCTATCATAATTATTGAGAAATTGTATTTTTTTAAGAAATTCTAAGTCAATAAGAGGGAATAATTCAAATAAAATGCTGGATGGAGTTGTCTTCTCTTGTCAACAGATTGGGGTCAACACTTTCTACAAGTGTATTGAGTTTCAAGTTAATAGCTTTGATAGTTATTGAGAAATTTTAATTATACTAAAAAAATATCCCTAATTTCTATGTATGATGTTGAAACAAGGGCAGATAACTCTGGATATGCAAATCACAGGGTAATCTGTCTTGTTGTAATTGGTTCCTCTTTTGATAGCGAACAAGTATTCCAAGTTTCAAATGGATACCTTTGATAGTTTTTGAGAAATGGACTCTGACAAACAACTGAACTGAAAACTTAACCGACACAGACGCTGACGCCGGAGTGACGACAATAGCTCAACTTTTTTTCTTCGAAAAGTCAAGATAAAAATGTATTTTGAGTGGAAATGAATCTGTGCAGGTTTTTACTGGATGTTTAAATCTGTATTGCTGTTGGATTTCCACTTATCAAGAGGAGGAATGTTGGAATTCCATTAACTGATTTAACTCTGGCACATTTTTGTGCCTGTCCCAAGCCAGGATTTCCATCAGCATATGTCATGGTTTTTATTTGTGTTCACTGATTTCAGATGAGAAGGTTTATAGTTGTTTTTTTTTTTTATATTCGTGACATTGTTGATCATCACTGTTGATTTCAGTTATATCGTGGAGGTCAGTTTTATTGGTGGAGGACACCGGAGTACCCTGAGAAAACCAGACCCGTCGCAAGTCACTGACAAACTTTATCTCATAATGTTGAATTGAGTACATCTAGTCATGAACAGGGATATTGTAATTCATATTTTAAGAATCTGACTACATGATGAAGAACAACATTAATCTCTGTTCATATTTACTGAATTACCAAGAAGGCATACAAATTGAATTGTAAATAGATGTTAATCGTATCTGATAGTACCATAGTCCTGTTTGCTTACATCAAGATACTTACATTATAGCACCATCTTCTGCAGCACTCCAAAACATAAATGGAACATTAGGAGCTACAGCCAGACGTTTTACTCGACCACTATGACAAGAAAAATTGTGAGTAGTCTCCCCTACATTGAGATCATGAACATGGATTTTACAGTCTGCCGCACCAGAGACCAATATTGAATCATTAGAACTAGGTAAAAACTAAAACAGAAAACCAATAAAAATTACGCCCACTTCCACAGAAGCTAGATTTTTCATAAAATACATATAACAAGTGTGGAGGTAGTATTAATCATGTATTAAATATTGATTGATTGATTGATTGGTGTTTAATGCCAACATTAGCAATATTTCATCTATATCGTGGTGTTTGTCTTAAATATAAATACTGCAAGAAAAATAATCTGTTATAGTCTCTTCTTAGTCATTTATTGCTTGAGCAGAAAATTCCTGAACACAAATTTACACTTTCCTGTTTTAATGGTAGAATCTAGGAAGCCTTGTTCTTTATTACTGAAATCCATGTTAAGTCTTGAGCTTTTTTTTTTGGTTCAATTTAAAAAAAACAAGTACCAGTAATATATTTTTTACAGTGACAGAAATATGTATAAATTACCAATAAACATCAACATATACTGTTTCCATTGCAACATTCTTTTTTTGTTTATTTTATTTCATTTTTGAAAACTGCAGTAAAAAATTCAGAAAACAGCATAACTGTTCTGTTCCATTCAAATGTCATTTTTTCATTGGTACTTTACCTTAACAGAGAATATATATGCTCTACTTTAATGTCTTATTCTTATTTACCTTAACAGAGAATATATTTCCTTCATGTTCAGTTCTAACTGTTGTTAAACTTTTATGGTGGAAAGGATCCCATATAATAACTTGTACATCATCAGAACCACTCGCTAATAACCTAAATCAAATATAATAACTTGTACGTCATCAGAACCACTCGCTAATAACCTAAATCAAATATAATAACTTGTACATCATCAGAACCACTCGCTAATAACCTAAATCAAATATAATAACTTGTACATCATCAGAACCACTCGCTAATAACCTAAATCAAATATACATAGTTTAATACTGTTTTCAAAATGGCACTACTTATTTATATCAAATTTGAACAGAGTAACATGACAGGTACTGCCAGTGGAGCAGGAACTGCCTACCCTTCCGGAGCACCTGAGTTCACCCCCGGTTTTTAGTGGCGTTCATGTTTCTCGATCTTTTGTTTTATGTGTATGTTTTGTAGATCGTTGTTTGTCCTTTTGTACTTTTTTTTTTTGCCATTGTGTTGTTTGTCCTTAGATTTACAGATTCTGATTACCTCTTTGTTATCTTAGATTTACAGATTCTGATTACCTCTTTGTTATCTTAGATTTACAGATTCTGATTACCTCTTTGTTATCTTCAATCTCAAACTTGTTGAAGATGGTCAGTATTTAGTAGAAGTTTTCTGAACTACTGATTACATTTCAGCAACTTGAAAGTTTGAAACCACTGTATTCCTCATTCCCCTGTCATATTTTTTAGTTTGTTCCAAGTCATTCAAGGAAAAAAGATATTGTTGACACTTTCACTGGAAATATAAGCTGGCACCCATGGATGTGAAAAGCTCATACATGTAACACCCATACAAATGACATACAAAATTGATTTGAATATGGCCAAACTTACGTTCCTTTTTCGTTCCATTCTAAACAATTAACACAGCCATGATGTCCCTACAAATATATAAATCAACACAATCAATCTTGACTTAATGCTACCATTAAATATATTTGACTTTCTCATAGTTGTAAGTTAAAACCTTTGTATAAGTTCTATTTATCTCATTTAATTCTAAGAGAGATAATTTGTACCTTTGGTTTCATGATAACATAACCATGTAATACAGTCACTGACGTAATTACTTACAAACTACCGGGTATACAAATAAATCTAGGACAAAGGTAATCTTATCATCTACAAAAAAAGTATGGTAGAAAAATTATTACAGCAAATATTTACTAGTACAAATTTTGTAGTGACAAAAGCACAGACTTTTATCCAAAATAAAGCACCAAAGTAAAGAGGCTTTTTTCTACAATGTTCAAGTTTCCTGTAGAGAAGCAGACATATGAAATATATCAATCGCTGCATGTCACTGACAAACTTGATCACAGAATATTGTATCCATCGCATGTACACCTCAACACTTGTTGGAATCCAACTCATAACTTTAGTGTTGATAGACACTCACTGCATAGGTATATATCGGGATATATAAAACCCAATTGCCTAACATACAGTCATGGCCATGACAGCCTCTTAAAATCAAGTGAAAAATATTTTTGAATGGAGTTCCTACAACTGATAAATACTACCAGTATGGAGGTAAAAGATGATGTCCAATACACGTTCTACAGATCAGAGCTTGATGTAATGATGATAAATAAAATAAGAAAGAGAACTTCTTACCTCTAACTCAGTCTCTAACCCTAATCTGTCTATTAATTCTGGTGTCACTTGTAAACTCCTCTCAAATGTCAATCTACTCACATTCTAGAAAGAAACAAACATATTTTCCTCATTCAAATATTTATATCTTCTTAAATACAATTAGGGTTATGGTGTTTAATGTCACTTTCAAAAATATTTCAGCTATATCGGTCACTTTTATTGGTGGAGGAAACTGGAGTACCCAGACAAAACCATCTTCTAAAATAACACTTCCATATTCTGAAACACATTGATAGTGATCACATATGTTTGAATAAAATACTGTTTTCCCTCTGCAATTTTAGCATGGTGTAGTACCCTCTCTAGTACAATGCTGTCCTCACAATGGAAGTTATGCCATTGTCATTATTTCATCTGAATGGTTGGTTTTTGATTTGGTTAGGTTTATGGTGCCCGGAGAAAACCGCCAACCTGCAGCAAGTCACTCACATAATGTTGTACACCTCGCTATGAGCGGGATTCAAACTCACAACATTAGTGGTGATAGGCACTGATTGCATCCAACTTCTATACAATCATGACAGTTCCCATCTGCATAGTACTTTTATTATTATTGTAGTAGTATAATATTGGAATAATAATAAATATATCTGTATTAACATGAGAATTTTAGACTATAGATCTTGTAACAAATTGTCAAGTACATCAGATACATTTGTATGTCATAGATACAATTGTACAGGCTGAGTTGCCTTATCAAAATTCTTTATGAAAAATCTGTTTTTCAAACTGAACTCAGATAATAAGTACTGTATACAGTGGGTTTGAATCTGTTGAGGAACTATTTTGCTAGTGTGCTAATTATAACAAGAACATTAACATACTTTTTTCTATTTTCAAACCTGACTTTGATATTGTCCATATATATACCTTGTGCATAAATTTGCTTTAAATTTGTTAAGGAACAATATTTTGATAGTGGCATAACAAGTACATTTTCACTCTTTTTATATATTCAGGTGGGCATAACTCTTAAATTCTTAACAAAACATTTTGATTTTCAGACTCAACCAAGATATTGTCTATGTACATCTTGTATATAAGAAGAGTTTAAAGATACCAAAAGGGTGATCAGAATCCGTAAATCGACGAAGACAAAAAATACTAAAAATTACATGAATGTGATGCTTAGTTTAGTTTGTCTTATCTGGAGATCCACTGACATCTGACAATATTCTGAAACGACGTCATTCACATTCAGAAGTACTCAACTCCTTTAAAAAACACTCAATACCTCAAGATATTGAAGGTTCATTGCTGATTGGTCATTTCATATGTGACCTCTGTCACAGTGCACGTACATTTGTAAATTGCAGTGTAAAAAAAACAAAACGAGTTACATCTCAATTTAATTAGATTGATATAATTTGCAAATGATATTTTGACAAAGATATGGTCTAGGCTTATGAAGCTGTCAGTCGATTCTTTAAAGACAATACAAATTACAATATTGTAATACAGTGTGTATTAGTTCACAGGAAGAAGCTGGAAGCTGTAATAACTGAACAGTGATAGAGATGGTGGGAGACATTGAGGAAACTTTGGGAATCCAGAGATTGTTTCTCATTTTTTCATTCACAAATTAATATTATTAATATATGGCAAATAAATTACATTCAATTCTCTGTCTAGTTTTCTTTTTAGAACTCCATTCTGGAAAGCCATCGCAAATAAGATGTCCAAAAAAACCAGAGCTGTTCCTGATCAGGTTTCCATTCTGCACGTCAGTAAACTACTTGGTGGAAACATTAACTTGAACTTGTGGAGTATACTCTTTAGTTCATATTCTCTGTAACTTCAATATATTTTATCCACTAATTGAAATCATCCACTATATTTTATTTATTATTGATCACTGTTCGGTAGAACTTTGTTGATGTTCTATAAAGTGCAGGTTGTAGTAAATTACGAAATGTATTAAAAGAAACGATTTATTATTTTTATATCAAGACCACTTTCATTCAGAGAAGTTACATTTTTTTTGTATATACCGTATCAAATGTTTATTTTGCGTAAAATCAGATTAAATACAGATACATAGCATATAATAATTAAGTTATTGTTAAGTCTTCTGCGCTACATTTGGGGGAATGCATTTAATAGGAGCAAATAATACCAAAGTACTGTAGATAAAAGCAATCAAGATACCTCTCCTCATGCGCTAACATTAAAACATATGATTTCTCTACTATTTAGACTACTATTCCACCTTGCTGTAGTAAAAAAAAAAAAAATAAGAGAAGGCAAACATTGATAGAGATATCTGTTTTAGGAAGAGTCAAATTTTATTTTGTAGGAAAAAAATCGGGCTCTGATTCTAACTGTAAGAATAATTTTTCTGAAAGAGACCTCGTGTTTGGTTTAATCGTCAACCAATAGTGTAATGGTAGGTCTTGCAGTGAAAAGCGTAGTGAAAGGGAGTTGTGTGTCTTCTTTATACAACCAGCAAATATTAGATTAAAACAAAAATGTTTTTGCTACTCCTATTTTTTACGGTGGACATATGTTTTTCAACCGACATCTAAATAAAACTTTCATTGTTTATGTTTTTGCTTTATGTTCTATTCTTATGAGTTATGCTTTTTTTTTTATGATTAATACGTATAAATGCTTTATATTTATACCTAATCTTATGTTTTATACTTATAAATTGTGTAAAGAATGGTGTACGAGTGTCAACATCTCCAAGACCAAAATAATTACATTTAATAAACCGGGAAGACTTATAAAATGTAACTTTTGCCTTAATAATAAAACTTTAGAATGCGTGAAACATGATAAATACATACATTGTAGGAATCTATTTCTCCTGCTCAGATGCGTGAAACATGATAAATACATACATTGTAGGAATCTATTTCTCCTGCTCATGTTCTGAGGCAAAAAATTAACTTTATAAAAAAAATGCTGTAAAAGCGTCATATCATTGAAATTAAAAGCTGATCAATATTCTTTCATTAAATCCCCTTCCAAAAACCAGTACTCATATTTTTGATCACACTATCAAACTAATCCTATTATATGGCTCTGAGATCTGGGGTGATCGTCTCCCTAAAAAATGAGATTGGAATTTATTATTTAGCTACTCCAAGTTATCACATATCTTCCCTTGTGATAAACTTCATATGCATTTTTGCAAAGATATCATGGCTCAGGTAATTTAAACTTATTTTATTGTTCATAAAAAAAAAAAAACGGATTAGACACAAGTTTTTCAACTAAGAATTGTCTTCTCCAATAAACATACATATATACAACATACATTGGCTCAGGTGCCAATAAAAAAGCACTAACCGTGCCATACTTAGCGAACTTGACAGAATGCCCCTCTTATTAGACTGTTTTATTAACGTCATAAAATATTGGAAGAGACTTGAATCTAATCCCCCTATTAAATGATGCATATCTCACAAGCAAGATGATGCATGATCAGGGGGTCGAGACGTGGTATTATTGGACAATGTCTAACAAAGAAGTTAAATATGATGAAAAAAGGCTTCTTCTTAAACAAATGGAATTCTGTGATAGAAACCACTATCTCCAACTCAGGAAAATTGAGAAACTATTTTCAATTCAAATGTAAATTTGGGTGTGAAAACTATCTAAATTTGATTAAAGATTTTAAACAAAGTCTGACAAGCTTTTTCAAAATTCAGGATCAGTAATCATAGATTGCAGATAGAAACAGGTTGCTACATTAAACCAAAAATTGCTCCTGAAGACAGAATTTACGAGAAATGCTACAAATGAAGTTGAAGATGAACAACATTTTTTTTTAATTAAATTGTGGTTTCTATCATAATCATAGAAATAAACATTTCGAAGCTATTAGATTAACCTGCAAATTTGTAAATTTCAAATTGCTATCATCTTTGAATAAATTATTCTGGTTGCTTTAATAATTCTGAAAATATTAATATTTTAACTGAAATTTGCAGATTCCTGCTTGACAGTCACTGCATATCTGACAAATGATTTTCTGTACTTTATTTTTATTCTACCTACCTAAGTCTACCTAAGTGTTTTCCAAACGAAGGAGGTCAGCTTGCTCCTCTATATTTGGCTCTACCTTTTCCATTCTATT
This sequence comes from Gigantidas platifrons, assembly GCA_002080005.1. Lineage (NCBI taxonomy): Eukaryota > Metazoa > Mollusca > Bivalvia > Mytilida > Modiolidae > Gigantidas > Gigantidas platifrons. The sequence goes on along the minus strand of MJUT01050911.1, from coordinate 119,971 downwards.
TGTAAATTGTCTTCCTCCGGTTCCACTGATGGATTGAGTGAAATTATATCTCATTTGATGGTCTTCCCATAATTTGTCAAGCCTGTTTCCGAATGTTTTAACATTTTTAGCCGAAATTACTTCCTCCGGTAAATTGTTCCAGTCATCCACTACTCTATTTGTGAAATAGTATTTCCTAATATCTAACCTGGATCTTTGTTTGGTTAATTTCAACGAGTGCCCTCTTGTATTTTGATGTATATTCTGATTTAATGGCAATATGTTTTCTGTTACTCTCTTGTCATATACTCCTATGACTATCTTATAGGTTTCAATCATATCGCCTCTCAATCTTCTAAATCTCAGAGTTGGTAGCTTAAGTTTTATCAGGCGTTCCTCAAATGACAAGTCTTTCATATCTGGTAGCATTTTCGTGGCCCTTCTCCGTACATTTTCCAGGGCTTCTATATCTTTCATCTTGTAGGGATTCCATACACTCCTAGCATATTCAAGGTGGGGTCTAACAAGTGCTTTAAATAACAAACAAAAGGATTTCATATCTAGATACTTGAAGGATCTTCTTATTAGCCCAGCCAGTTGATTTGCCTTATTTACTTGATTCTGGATATGTTTCTCAAAATTTGAATGATTATCTATGGTAACCCCTATATCCTTTTCACATTCTACATTTTCACGGTGTACTTCTCCACCGGAGTATGTGTGCATTGTATAATCTACTGTTCTGTCTTTTCGTTTCTTGCCAGATATTCATATTATATTATGCTTACTGTATTTGTATTTTGTATCTACATGTATGCCCCCCTGTGGGCCCTGCTAAAGAATTTGAATTTGAATTTATTCATATTCTTATGTTGTACGCTTAAAGATTATTATTTATGCTTGGTATTTTCCATTTAAGAAATACAAACAAACAGCTTATATCGTTATGTGTTATTTGCAAATTAATCCTGCACGTACATAGAAATTAATGTTTCGGGATACACTCCGTAAATGGTGCTCCATATATTGGAGGAATATTTGCAGGTTAATTTAATAGACTTTTAGATAATCTTAATATAGACGTTTTCAGAAATCGGTGATTACCTAGTTATCGTTCGTGGACACTAGGTGACGTTGCTATCGTCCGTCATTAAGAAAGTACAACAATCGGTTGTTTACACTAGTTACGATTAATCAGTATTCATAATTGGATTAGATAAACACGCTTCAGTTGTTATTTTATGGCTCCTCATGAAACTTATTTTCAGATAAAGAAATTCAGATATTCAGATGTTTTAATTTGATAAAACTTAAATTCCTTTTCATCTTCAAAACAGATTCCTATAAAAAAATTGACCGACAAAAAGTTTTAATTTGTTTTACAATTTAACACAAAAAAAATAATAAAACAAAATTGGAAAATGCACCTTAAGATGTCACATTCACAGTTTAAGGGGCATTAGCTACGATTTTGACAAAAAAATTATATGTTTTGGAAATTGGTAAATAGCTTTAAAATGATGAAATAGAGGTAAATATTTCACATTAAACAGCTAATCGAACCACTTTCCGCCTTTTGAGAACGAAAATTACCATCGATTACTTATTTGTATTTTGTCGCTTATTAACTGCCAACTTGCATGGTTCGTTGTTGATACATGTAATTAACACTGACTAAAATTCACAAAATATAAGAAATAAGTGCATTGTTGTACTGATTTATTGACGATTCGACAAACTCCGTAAACAATGTTGATAATTAATAAGATGACGTCCATTTCTTGACCGATCTCAAAACACGAGCAGTTGCAGGCCTTTTCCCCGATGCGCGTACATTTCATAACATTTATAAGTTACAGAAACACGTTTTATTAAGGCATCAATCATATCTGATAGTTTTTATGGGTAACAAAAATTTACGATTTGGCAGAGAATGCCCCTTTAAGTTCTTTCTTATCAGTTAGGCACACTTTTTATCATTATTACTTCACTTATAAACATAGATACAAAATGCAACTATTTTACGTTTTCGATTTTCAAGCCATCTTCCAATTTATTTGTACTTAAAAAAAAAAATTTTTTTTTCTTATAAATGTGTATAAATATCTTCTATAAATTTCAATTTCTTATCTAATTTCTATTCTTATTATGTAACAATATGGTCAGGTTGTTATTTTCATTGAATGACATCTCAAAATAGATTGCTTCACAGTAGGGGCCAGTCTTCCTGTATATTGGGTACATCCTGTATATTACAAGACAACCTAATTCCGTTCACCTAGAAAATATTCCCACGTCATACATATTTTTTTTTATAACCACAATGATCAACCTTGCAAAGGACATAACTTGAAAACGGCTTGAAATTCGAAAACGCAAAATCGTTGCGAGGGACAAGGATTTATTGCACGATTCTTTTCCATTGAAATTAATAGGAAAATATTTATTACTGTATAATAATATAATTTATATATTTACTTTTTAATTTCATACAAAATATTAATTTGATTACCCCTTTTTTCTTATGCTTGAAAAGCAAAAAAAAATAAAGAAAAAAAAGTGCATGCAGTAGGATTTATACTGATTTTGTATGGGAAAAATAACGGTAATTAAAAAAAAATAATAATACATACAAGCTAAATTTATTTGTTGTCATTACATCTCCGTTTACAAATCATTTCACAGCAGGTGTTATCATTGAATTTCAAGCCGAAATAACAGTATATTGTGACACCTGTACTAGAGAAACCATACATTAGCGTATCGATAAACCCCGAGAACATAATATTTTTGTATATTACTAATGGTGGACACACTCGGAAGTCGATAATGGCCGCGCCCAATACGAATACGAATACGAAAGCTTTATTTTGATTCGGGTTCATTACAACATATAACATAAGCTCTGGTGAGCTTTTTACCGAATACACATATAACAAAAGCATTACATAAAGACACAGCATGCACAACATAAAACACAAAACGAGACGTATTAAAAGCAATTGAAAAGCACAATTACAATACACAAAGCATAAATATCATACAAAGCACTACTTAAATTGGACTACATGTATATAAGTTAAAAGAACAAGCATAAGCATTATATTTTGCAGGCAGAGCAACGGCATTCCGAACCATTCCAGGACTGCATAAGGCTTTTGAATTGTGACAAACTGTTTTCAGTCCTGAAATGGTCCGGAAGGCTGTTCCAGAGTGTAGCAGAAGCAAATTTGAAACTTTTTTTTACCATATGTTACTGTCCTTACTTGTGGAATTTCTAGGATGTTGTTGTATCTGAAAGAATATTTACAGTTTTTTATATTTACCAAATCATGTAGACAAACAGGTGAAATTTTCTGTACAATTCTAAATGTTTCTATGGCCATGGTTCTTAATCTTCTAATTTGCAGAGAGGGCATCTTAGCTTTACTCAGGAGATCCTCATATGAATTTGTGTGATCTTCATACACAAAACGCAGTGCCCTTTCTTGCACTTTCTCTAACTTTTTAGTATTCTTTTCGTTACAAAACTGCCAAGCCAAAGGGCAGAAATTAAAATTACTTAAAATGAAAGTGTGAAAAATTGTTAATTTACTTAATCTATTCAAAAATGGTCCCAAACGTTTGAGAATGTTGAGTTGCTGAGATGCCTTTCTGCAAATCTTACCAATATGCATATCAAAATTTAACTGATAGTCAATGTCAATACCCAGGAGTTTTACAGTTTCTTCACAAGATAAAGAGGAATTTTGTATACAAATAGACGGGTTTTTATTAAAAGTTTTCTTGCCAACAGCTAGAACCTGAAATTTGTCAGGATTTGCTTGCATCTTGTTGATTCTAAACCATTCAATTCAATTTAAGGATTCAGTTTGCAAAGTTGAAATTAGAACATGAAAATCTGGATTACAAAAAGACAAAGTGTTGTCGTCGGCATAATTATACAGAGTTCCATGTTTTATAAATTTAAAAATGTCATTTATAAAAATATTAAATAAAAATTAAATTTCTAAGAATAAAAAGGTCTAAACTGAACTAATTTACGACTTTTTAAAATTATTGTGCTGTTATCCAATGGAAATTGGTGTGCTCCAACTTATGGAGGAAGTTACCTGAGAACAGAACAGAAAGAAAGAATTCGTTTCTAACAAAAATTCGCTTAAAGTCGCAATTAAACAAAATCGTAAATATGGAAAAGAAACTAACATTTAAAAAATACATTCAACGGATTATGCTGAGATAAAATAGCAATTTGTGTAAAATAATAATCTTGAATGCCATATAATAGAAATAAACATTTTGGTGACATACAGATTTACGACATAACGTAACGACCAATTTTTGATAAAATGCAAACAGGACTACATGACATTTCATCCCATAACCAAATCGGACCATAACCAAATCGGACCATTACCAAAACGGACTACACCAAATCGGACCATAACCAAAACGGACTACCAGGAAAAAATATGTATTGCAAGAATCTTTATTTATTTATTTTGTGTGTGTATTGTTTTTTTTTTAAACTAGTCTTAATTGTGATAATTACCAATTAGATTTTGGAATAAATCCAATTAGTACAGGTAATGAAGCCAAGTAATTATTGGTTTATGACACCTCAATCACTTTTAATGAGATTAAATGATTTGATTGATTGATTGATTTTTGGTGTTTAACGCCACTTTCAACAATATTTCAGCTATATCATGGCGACCAGTTTTAGTGGTGGAGGAAGCCGGAGTACCCGGAGAGAACCACCGACCATGGGCAAGCAACTGGTAAACTTTATCACTTGCGGTTGCGAGTCGAGTGCACCTTTTTTTGTAAATTACAAAGCCGGGCGCGAACCCACGCCGTATTGGTGATAGGCTTGTATGAGTTGTTAGATCCAGCGACCTAACTCATTGAGCCACCCGGGCCCCTAAATGATTTGATTATCAGGTGGTTGTATAATAATACACTAAATAATGCAATTGGATTAATGATCAGGCTGAGTAAAAAAAATTGAGACAGTCTACAGAAATTTTAATAATCAATAACAATATACAGTCCATGTAGCACAGCTATATAAAAAACATAAAGCACATGACATTACATACAGTTACAAGAAGTAGATAGACAATGTATAATAGTCCTAGTGTGTAGCATTTAATTGAATCATTTGACTAAAAATGTGCTTGTAATATTGGTTTTTTATCTCACCTGGCCAAAGGCCATATGAGCTTTTGTCATGGGTAAGCGTCCGTCGTCCGTCCGTCCGTCCGTTAGCTTTTCACATTTAACTCTTCTTCTCTGAAACCACTGAACAGATTTCAACCAATTTTGCCATAAATGTACATTGGATGGTCCTCTACCAGATTTGTGTTTTTGGTGTAGATAGGAAATTCAACATGGCTGCCAGGGCCAATAATGTGTTCTGATTGGTTGAAACCTTGAAAATCTTCTTGTCAGAAACCACTAAACCAATTGAATTATGACTTTGCAGGAATGATCATTGGGTGGTCCTGTACTAAATTTGTGAATCGTTTGCCGATCAGAGATTCAAGATGGCCGCCATGACTCGACTTGATTTAACATTGGACCCTATGGGAATTTCACATTTTCATCTTTTTTTTTTTTCTTTCTGAAACCACGCAACAGATTTGAACCAAACTTGGCAGAAATGTTCATTAGATGGTCACATACAAGATTTTTGTTTTTGGAGCTGATCGGAAATCCAACATGGCTGCCAGGGCTCATAATGTGTTCTGATTGGTCGAAATTTTAAAAATCTTCTTGTTAGAAGCCACTTAGCCTATTGAATTGTGACATTACAGGAATGATCATTGGGTGATCCTGTACTAAACTTGTGAATCATTTCCTGATCGGAAATTCAAGATGGCGCCATGACTCGACTTAGTTTAACATAGGATCCTATGGGAATTTCACATTTTCATCTTTTTTTCTGAAACCACGCTACAGATTTGAACCAGACTTAGCAGAAATGTTCATTAGATGGTCATATACAAGATTTTTGTTTTTGGCGCTGATCGGAAATCCAACATGGCTGCCAGGGCCCATAATGTGTTCTGATTGGTCGAAATTTTAAAAATCTTCTTGTTAGAAACCACTAAGCCAATTGAATTGTGACTTTACAGGAATGATCATTGGGTGGTCCTGTACTAAACTTGTGAATCGTTTGCTGATCGGAAATTCAAGATGACCGCCATGACTCGACTTAGTTTTAACATAGGACCCTATGGAAAAAATGTTTAAAAGTCTTCTCCTCTGAAACCAGCAAGTCAATTTAAAGCAAACATGGCATGAATGGTCCTTAGGTGGTTAACTTTCAAAATTATGTCCTGTGAACCCAACCTCCATCCAAGATAGCCGCCATGAGCAGACATAGTTTTAACATAGAACCCTATGGGATTTGAATAGTAACTTAGATGTATTCGGCATGCAGACATTTTTAAGAGGACTTAGTTATGTCAGGTGAGCGATACAGGCTCATCTGAGCCTCTAGTTTTCAAACTTATGTTCAAACGAATAAAACACACTAAACAAATTAATACATTTGTACATATAAATAATACATAAAATATCATATTTGTAGACATTGTATACAGTTACACAAAGTAGACACTGTGATATATAATATAAAGTCCTAGTCTCTGCTCGGTCCGTAAATACCACCGCATTATCTGAGCTATTTCTATTTCTATTTTAAGTATGTAATAAATATTGGTGGAATTGTGTTGGGTCTCGCTTTTTAATGAGGTGGTTGTCTCTGTTTTCATTCTAAATTCAATTTACTCATTAAATGTCTTGAGCCTCCTACTTTGTCAGTTTTTTACATAAACAAAGCACACAATGCTGTTTACCGGATAATAATAATAATAATAATAATTAGTTCTTATATAGCGCATTATATAATCAAATATAAATTACTCTAAGCGCTGTACAAAAATGTTATATACAAAGTACAAGGGTAAACATAGAAAAGTAAAAATTCACAACGTGTGTAAATACCTAAAATCAAAAATCAAAATAGTAGTAATGATAAAAAAAAAACTAAAATAAAAAAAAAAAACACACACACATTCACAAAAGTATTGAGAAAATAAACTTGTCGGGAGAAAAAAAGATTAATAAAATATGATATCAATAATTAAAAACGTAACAAAAAATTAAGATAATGTAGGTAAAATTAACGCAATTAAACAGATCCCAATAATCAACGCACGAACTGAAAAATCAATTACCAGCAATTTAAAAAGGTAAAAATTTGATATTGTGTGGATAAATGTATAGTAAGAGTAAGATACCGATGATCAACATATAAAACAATAAAATTTTTGGTAATAGTCCGTTTTGGTTATGGTCCGTTTTGGTTACGGGATGAAACATCCAGTAGGGGTTTGACTAGTCATATCCGCGAATATGGATTCAATTTCACGAATATGAATAATATTTTTAAAATGGTTACAGAAATTTAGTAAATTTTACTTTAAAACAATAAAGTACAACATAATGAACAGAAATACAAAAAATGTTGAGTTTTGACCTAAGAATGTCGTAGTTATGAGGGAAATAACGCCGCGTATAGCAAACATAGAGAAGTCATATTCGTGTCTACTGATAAGGATACGAATATGAATAATATTTTTAAAATGGTTGCAGAAATTTAGTAATTTTTACTTTAAAACAATATAGTACAACATAATTAACAGAATTACAAAAATGTTGAGTTTTGACCTAAGAATGTCCTAGTTATGAGGGAAATAATGCCGCGTTATGTAGCAAACATAGAAAGTCGTGTCTACAGATATTCACGGATATGAATAATATTT
>MJUT01050911.1:77359-93434 GCA_002080005.1 Gigantidas platifrons | reverse complement strand
GTTAAGGGTGGGAAAAAAGGAGAGGGTTGTGTTTGAGGGGAAAAGGCAGAGTTAAGGGTTGAAGGGAGAGGGTTAAGGGTGGGAATAGGGGGAGGGTTAAGGATGGGAAAAAGGGGGAGGGTAATGGTGGGAAAAGGGGAGGGTTATGGGTGGGAAAAAAGGAGAGAATTAAGGGTGTGAAAAAAGGGGATTATGGATGGTGAAAATGGGGAGGGTTATGGGTGGGAAAAGGGGGAAGAGTTAAGGGTGGGAGAAAGGGGAGGGTTATGTGTGGGGAAAAGGCAGGGTTATGGTTGGGAAAAGAAAGAGTGTTAAGGGTGGGAAAAGGGGAAGGGTTAAGGCTGGAAAAAGGGGCAGGGTTAAGGCTGGGAAAAGGGGGAGGTTTAAGGATGGGAAAATGAGAGGAGGGGTATGGATGGGTTGAGGATGAGAAAAAGGAGGAGGGTTTTGGATGGTGAAAGGCGGAGGGGTGATGGTAAGACAATGTGGTAAAAGGGGGGGGGATTAAGGGATCAGCGATGAAATTGTGGCTACAGCCAGGACGGGATACATAATTATAAATAAAAATATCTTATCTAGTTCATCAAGAGTGAAGTTATTTTCAATTATAAAAGAATATTCTTAATTACTGCGAACAGTTAGTTTGATGCAATTGGCTACCATTTTCATTGGTTTAATTTCTCGTACAGTAATTTGTTAAACAGCATTTAATTTCTCATAAGGAACATCAGTTTGTTGTCTTTTCTTCCACTTGTTAATCAGGATATTGAATTTCAAATTTCAGATATTGAATCTCGAATTTCGAATGATACTTCGGGCTTTCGTAAAGGTGAGCTAAGCTAAGACTGCAATGTCATTTAAGACATTAGAAACAAATCATTTTTATTAAAAAACTGACCCAACTTTTTCCACACCTTTTCTTTTTATTAAATATTCAGAAACAACATGCCAAAAGCATCATATACACTCAGAATGTGAAAAACCGGGCATATTTTCAATAGAAAAAAAATTATGGGGCTTTCATGCGTTTTTTTTTTAATGAAAATTACACTAGAATGTAACATAAAAAAAAAACAGAAAAATTACAAAAAGGTATTCCTTACTTGTCTGGTATATTTTCAAAACTGCTAAAGTAAAAAAGTGTCTTCTTAAATTGAATGCCAAAATAAGGGGGCAAACTGACTATTTTGTCCCCCTCAACTTTTCAAAGTGGAGAGGGCAATTGCCCCTAGCTCTTTCGCCCATGAAATAATTAGTGAAGTTCGTACTGCAGACTCGTATGGAGCATTTGAGCTCGTGTTGGTCTGGATTTTTAATTGTGTTTGTGTTGCTCAATCATCAATGGGTATTTGTAATTTTTTGTCTGCCATTAAATTAATATTTGTCTTTTTGTCATGTTATACCTGTATATTTATATCATATATTGTTATTGTAGTCATATATTGACCCTTTAAGACTATTTAAGAGGAGGGGTCAGTAGCTCCTAAAAAAAAAGCTTCATGAATCACGAAAACATTAACAACTTTTTAATAAATATTATTACCTGATATAATCAGTGGCATTGATGAAAATTAAAATACATGTACGTTTTACATCTGTAGTTAATAATATGTCTTAAATACAGTCCTTTATACAAAATGCTTTTGAAATACTTGTTTGAGTGTTTTATTTATATGTGTGTGTACTTTGTGTAACATTACATTCATTATGGCTTCTATAGTACAAGGCAGTACATTTCAATAAAGTTGAAAAGATGTCAGTTCAAATCTGACTGGAAGCTAATTGATGAGTTTTTTTTAATGTGTGCTGATCATATTGACTTAACTAACTTCAACTAAGCAACTTGGGCACAAGTCCCTAGCTTAATGAAAGTTTTGAAGGACTGCTCCTTTTTCAGTGTGATTTTTATACCATCACAGAAATGTTGCTGTGATGGTATTATGTTATGGGTCTGTCGTCATCAGTCTGTAGACAAAATGGTTTCCTATCTCATCGGTGGTGTAATGGTTAGCATGCTCGCCTTGAGCGTTTTAGATCCATGGGATAGAGCTCCAGTCTGGTTAACCAAAGACTATAAAATTGGTATTTGTTGCTTCTCTGCTAAGCAGACAGCATTAAGGAGTAAGAACAAAGACTGGCCGGCTAGGAATCAGAATATTCATTAATGTGGCCGAGTGAAGCGACATGTCTTCCCACAGACTGTTGTTTTCTTTATTAGACACCAACACTTTTATTAGTGAAAAGGAGGGAGGGGGGTGCTTGGGATTTTTTAATGTCAGTAGAGAATCCAATGTTTTTTCACACATCAGGTAGATCAAAAATATACATGCATGCACCAAGAGGCTCACAAGATCCCGAATTGTTCACCTGGGTTAAGTTCATGAGAAATTATCAGAAACTTCAATTGATGCCTTTGCTGCCATATCTGTATACACATTTGTAATTAAGTTGTATCATTTGTGCATGACAGGTAACATCTCTGAATTCATTCTCTTTATTGCCTCTGAGAGATGATAAAAGCTACTTTGATGTGGATAATGACCATTTTGAACTTCTGATCTACACCACAACAATTATTGTGATCGTATGATAGTTGGATAAATAACCACATATGCAATCAGTGCCTATCACCACTTACTTTCGAATCCCGCACATGCGAGGTGTACTCGATACAACATTATGTGATAAAGTTTGTCAGTGACTTGCGGCATGTCGGTGGTTTTCTCCACCAATAAAACTGACCACCATGATATAACTGAAATATTGTTGGAAGTGACGTTAAATACCATACCCCCTAGATACGATAACGTAACCCTCATTCCGCTTGTGCTCCATTTAGGGTTACGAATCGATCCCATTCAACGTATGGGAGCAGAGCCCGGAATGATTCACACCGGGTGGTTTTTTGTCCTAATTCCGTTGTAAGTGGTTGGAAAAATTAACGGGGGTGAAAGATAAATATATTTAGGTAAACGTTGAGGTGTTAAATAATCGCTGCAGCAATCCATGGTAGACTTATATCCATCTGAAAATATGAATGCATGAAATCTTCTTTCTGTCCGACATTTTGTTTACAAGTTGCTAGTTCACGCGCACTTGCCTCGTTTTTGAGATATCCTTATTTGGATCAATTCTATAGTAAAACCGACTTTTTCGTAGTAACAGTTTCCATATTTGGCATATATGGATAGGCTCCGCCCATCGCGAGAGTCTACGTAAGGTGTTATGGCGGACAAGTATCAATCAGTTCAAATACGAAACCGGTCTTGAAGATAGAAACAGGGATTGCAACACTTATTTCGTATCACTATTACTTAAAAATTGTTGGGAATAATAAGATATGACCAGATATGCAAAAAGAAAGTTGAAATATTCACGGAACGAAAATTTTAATTTGCTCCCATACGTTGAATGAGATCGATTCGTAACCCAAAATGGAGCACAAGCGGAATGAGGGTTACGTTATCAAATCAAATCAAATAAGTTTTATTTAAAGTCGAAATCTATAAACACATAACATAAGCTCTCGTATCTACATACCCCCCAATAAACTACTAACGTGCCACGACTTTGTTACCAGAAAAATGTATCGATATAACTTTGTTTCTTAATTTTTTTCAGATATATTACAAAATAATTTAATTTGATGTGAATAATGCAATCCGATTGGCTGATCCGCCTGGAGCAACATTGGTTATACTCGATAACCTGGGTTGGTATTGTGACGTCACCCAAGTGTTCATCCGCTAACGACAAATTCAAATAGTCACATGAAATAATCGCAATTAAAATCGAGGAATCATTAAATTTTGTTGTAAAAATTAAATTATAAGGAATATTTGAAATTGTTGAACAGGTTATACTTGCATAACCTGGTTTGGGTCAGTTTACGCTTTTCATACACCGCTTCGCGGTTTATTAAGCGTAAACTGACCCAAACCAGGTTATATCGTTGGGGGAAAATTCTGCTATATATGGTTAAAGTCTGTTCAGTGGTTCTAAAGAAGATGAACCTGTTTTCCAATAGTGTTTCTATTATGAAAACCATGACCTCTACTGTCGGTCTTTTCCGATCGACATCAAAGTACCAACATTGATAGGAACATAAATACCAAGTTTCATTTCAATCAATCAATGGTTTCTTCAGAGCAAGTCCCTCCTCCCAAGATTGATCAACATAAAAAAAAACTCTTGCATCGTTCATGTTTGTTGACGAATCAAGAGAAAAAAATACCATCATATGTACAGTATCTCCTAAACAATATATTTGCTAAGTTCAGACTATTTTTTTTATAAAATTTTATTCATTGGGTTTCAAGAAGTTTAAAAGGTAAAAGTTAACGGACATACGAAGGACTCCAAGTAATGGCTATAACTAAAAATATGCTTGCAATTCTTTTGTTTTTTTTTTGCAAATTTATGTGCAAACGAACATATGCTTATAATTAAAACACACTAAACAAATTAATACATATAATTATCATATTTATTCAAGAAATTTACATGTTTTATTTCAATAGTCCGTTTTTGTTCTGGTCCGTTTTGGTAATAGTCCGTTTTGGTTATGGTCCGTTTTGGTTATGGGATGAAACATCCGGTAGCGGCAAACAGGTGCTTGACAGTTTTCAGGTAGAAAACAAGAATTACATTTTCGTGTGTAAGAACAGTCGTTGAGATGCAGAGAAAGATCAGAATACTTTTATTTTCTCTTAGCTAAATATCCTCTAAGCTACATTTGTCAAATAAATTAAATATTTAGAGATACTTCCTACCAAGCTGCAGAACCGTAGCCCTTGTGGTCCTTGGCCAGTTTTCTGATATTTGCGGACAGATAAGAAAAAATTATTTTGATTCGGCATAAAATCAAATATACAACACAAGCTCTGAAGAGCTTTTGACCGAATATAAATAATATTATTCGGACCATAAGGATACGGATTTCACCCTTTCGAAACTGCGGAGAGAAAAAGTTGCACCGCTTTTTTGCAAATTTTTGTCATGAAATCGTGTGCGAGAATGGTCAAACATATATAGTAGGGATGGTAACGGAAATTTGTGCTGAATGATGAGCAGAATTTATTGAAATCAGATGTTATCTATAACATTTCTGAAGTGAAATGCAATTTATTTGAGCAAGATATCTGTTACATTGATGAAGTTATGGCTATTTAAACACCTGTACCCCAAAACGTTTTTCCACATTTTTATCAAGAAAAATGTCAAATCCACAAATTAAATGGAAAAAATCATATAAAATCTAAATATCCATATTTTTTCATGCACATAGTCTTGATACATTGCTTGAACATTAGGGCTACTTTTTAGCAAGAAATCTTCACAAAAATTCCACTTATAAACATTTTTTAAATATAAAATAAATGTAAGACAACAATCGTTTTTTAAATAACTAATGAATAATGATTGAAACAGTCTAATATTTCAATATTAAGCTTAAAAAATGCACTAAGTCCTTTGCCTCTCTTCCTTCTTGAATCATGAAATGGTATGTTCAATTTATAAGTAAATTAAAGTAAATTAACTGTCATTATTACATGTAAAATTATACTGGAAAGTGAAAAATGGCAAAACACTCCATAAATGTCATGTTTATATATTATTGTAGAATCTAAAACAATGTCAATATTATAGAAAATTTCAGACAAAATTTTGGTTACAAATGATTGGGAAACTATGGTAAGTATAGTTAAATAGCTGAAAGATGTTTTTCCAAGGTGACAAATAATTTAAAACATTCTGAAATAATAAAGTGAACAGGTGACCTGTACTGAAATTGTGTGGAATATTCCTAAATTAAAAACCTGGACAATACAAATACAAAATAAATTTAAAAAAAAACCCAGAAAAAAGTAATTAGTGGTTTCATTAAACAATGATGCCCATACCATATGGCATAATATGACCCGCAAATTGTTTTTGCAGTCATACTGTATATAAAAACAGGATTAATAGGAAGTATAAATAAACCATGTTTTTCCAAGCACAATTTCCAATGTATTTTAATTCATTGATTAACAAAATCAAGTATAGATTAGTTGTAAGTGTTAGAAAACATTATATTATAAATTTGGACAGTGATAGAATAGCTACCCTCTTATGAGGCAACTATCTCAATGCCTGTCAATTATCATCCTTCACACCAGGCCACATGTTAATGCATACCTATTATAACTCTGTATTGCATGGTGTCCAAATATATGACAACTAGGTAGAACACTGCTTTACTGATTTTATAATAAAGACTGTCTGTCATTTTGCCTTGAAGTGACCAATTCTTTATAACTTGTAACCATACCCCCCCCCTTTTCCTCTTTGGCTGGTTTTGGATACAATTGACTTCATGATTTATGTATTGAAGGTGTCAGTCAAACAAAAAATATTTTAAACAATCAATAAACTGTAAAATTTATTTAGTGGTGTCACTCACTCACTTAACTGGCTTCATTGTATTCACTCAATACAAATTACAATTGACTGATTGTGTCCGTGAGCGACCTCATTTTTGAACTTTCCATAAAATCAATAATTTTAGTACTAAAGTGAATGACTCAATTCAAAAAGTGCATATTTTATTACATTTGTGATATATCTTGCATATTTTGCCATAAAACATGTTCTGTCATCAATAATTTACATTCAATAAAGTCAAATATGGGCGCTGACATATTGGATTGAAAACGAGGCTAAAAATCGAGGCCAACATTGACACGGAAAAACTACAATTACAGGTACAGTACGTGGAAAATATGGGGGAAAATCAGTATATTTGGTTTTAAAAATAATGAAAGGAGAGCGTAATCGTCTCTACAAAAAAGTTGTCATATTTTGATCGCTTCGATTCAACTTCTTTTTCCACTTCGACTTCAACATGGCCAGAGAATGGTTATTATGCAAGGTTTAACTATTCATAATTATGAAAATGTCATTTCGGGTGTTTAGAAAACAATGTATTCTTCAAAAAAGCCCGTAACAGATACCCACCTGCTGTCATTTTTTTTTCTCACAAATCACGAAAATTTCTTGACATTTCGCAGCATACCAAACAGGATTATCTGCCCTTACCGTTACCGTCCCTATATATAGTTCGCTTCGTTAGATATTTAACTACATTCTTCTATACTTACTTACCTACAGCTGCAGAACCGTAGCCCTTTATGGTCCTTTTTATATTTTTTTTTTGGCAGACCATAGGTCTACGGATTTCCCCTATACAAAAACTTGCGGAATTTGCGATATTGCGACCTTGATTGAGTCGCACCTTTCCAGGGATTTCTGGCGATTGGACGCCAAGTGTGCGTAGCCAATTGTGTATGTTTCGTTTCCTCAAATATTTTTCTATCACTGTACATTATTATTTATGCAAAATTATTAATATCTTTCTATTTATTACAACAAATATCTGATTACAGCTTAATCCCGCCTACTCTGGATGCCAACTTGACACCATCGTATAATGCGCAAATCGGATGCCGGAGAAGTCTTGTTCTGTTACAGCTTTTACATAACTTGTACTTTCGTTTGCCGATCAGACTTTCTTTGTTCATTTTTCGAACTTTATTCCTGAAAAAAGCAGATATAATACACACTTCTTGCATTTTTACAACCAATAAATACAGGTTCCATTTACGAAAGTACAAGTTATGTAAAAGCCGTAACAGAACAAGACTTCTCCGGCATCTGATTTGCGTATTATACTATGGTGTCAAAGGTCGCAAATTCCGCAAGTTTTTGTATAGGGAAAATCCGTAGCCCTATGGTCCGCCAAAGAAAAAAAAAAGGACCATAAGGGGCTACGGTTCCGCAGCTAACTTACCTATTGATATTCATTTCCATATCGTTATCATAACAAATGTCTCGATACTAACTGATCCCGCCTACTTCGTTCCGCCATCTTGTCATTGTTGTAATATTGAGACATTTGTTATATATGATAATGAGCTGGAAATGAATATTAATAGGTAAGTAAGTATAGAAGAATGTAGATAAATATCTAACGAAGCGAAGTATAAATATATGTTTGACCGTTCTCGCACACGATTTCATGACAAAAATTTGCAAAAAAGCAGTGCAACTTTTTCACTGCGTAGTTTCGAAAGTTTTTGATAGGGTGAAATCCGTAGCCTTATGGTCCGCAAATATCAGAAAACTGGCCAAGGAACAGAAGGGCTACAGTTCCGCAGCTACCTCCTACCTAACTATTTTATACTATAGTCTGCATATATTATGACTAGTTAGAGTTTATTGGTGTCTGGTTTTATCATTGTATACCATATCATTTGTACAATATTAGTTTGTATTATTAATGGCCATAGCCATTTATTGTAAATGTGTTCACGCTAATGAGATATTATTGATTATCTATAATAGGGTCTCTTTCTTTCTTTCTTTCTTTCAATTTTCGCACGCCATCATCTTATTGACGATTATGTGCCGATAGTCTCGTTGACTATCCACATATCCTACTTTCACTTTCTAGTCAATGCAGATTTCATCGGAGCTGCTATGTATATTCGGTAAAAAGCTCCTGAGAGCTTGGGTTTATTGTTACACAAAAACCGAATTCAAATAAAGTTTACTTATCTTATCTTATCGGTGGTGTAATGGTTAGCATGCTTGCCTCAAATACAATAGATCGTGGGTTTGATCCCTGATCATGTCAAACCAAAGGCTATAAAATTGGTATTTGTTGCTTCTCCGCTAAGCTTGCAGCATTAAGGAGAAAGAGCAAAGACTAGTTGGCTTGGCATCAGAATAATGTGTCCAAGTGGGGAGACATGTCTACCCACGGACTGTTGTTTCAGTGTGCTAGCACTATAAAAATCCAATCATCTCATTGAAAATTAACTTGTTCTCGCCATGGTATAGCTGAAAAATTGCTGAGTTAGCATTAAGGAACAATTACTCACTCAATGCAGAGTTTTGAGATATCATGAGAAAAATGATCCATTCGATTAAAAAACGTCATTGGAAGGTGAATGTTATAATTTTGAAAAGATTAATACTAATATCTCAGAAATTAAACCATATTTGGGTTTCAAAATATATACAGATTTAACAGTACAAATAGGACTTGAAACAACCAGGGATAAAAAAATGTCCATCCTTGTGTGTGTTTATGCTTGGATAGTAATATACATGGATTTTCGGCTCAATTGAACTTGGCGACCACAATACTTTTTTGGGGTTGGGGTTAGGGTTAGGGTAATTGTGGTCGCCAAGTTCAGTTGATCTGGATTTTCAACAAGGCCTTGTGGATTTGACCAGTTTCAAGTCAGTTGAATGAAAATTACTGACTTCAAACTAAGGTGCTTCTGAAGGATACAATTTTACAATGACATATCCTTCAGTTGAATTGGTTGGAATTTTGTTTATTCATGTGTCAGAAGATATACATGTAACATGGACTTTCGACCATTGTTTATACCAGAAGTGTAACCTGGGAGCTGAAGAAGAAACATTGGCAGACTATGTAAGACTACATTGTCATATTTAACTTAAAAACAAATCAGATATACATAAACAAAATGAAAATGTAAAGACAAAATTAAGAAAGCAAGGTACACAACAGGGCATCCAATTTGATTCAGACATGTAAATTCAAATTTTCATTTTGAGGACTCCAGACCCAGACAAGGCTCAAATTTAATTATTTAAATGATTTACTTTTCTCTTTTGATACAATGTACTTGAATGTTATTTTTTAATGAAATGTTTATTGTTCTACAGAATGATGGGTGGAGATAGTACTGTAGCTAAAGCCAGATCACAGACAGAGAAATTTCAGTTTGGACCATGGCGTTGTACATCTATAAAATCTCATATCCTTAAATCAGAAGGTCCAGACAGAGAAAGGTACAGCAAGACTTGTCCGAGACCTTAATTTTATTTTGCTTTGTTTTGCATTGGTCCAATCTGATTAAAATCACATCTGTCACTTCACGACACTTGCTACCTTCTACTGATATATCATGGTTACCAGATTTGCAATGGCAATTTTATATAAATGTTTCCTGATTTAATTGTTTATTTGATGACGACTCCTCATCCTTTAATTGTTAAATAAAACAAGCAGGTATTTGTGACATTTGTGGTTTTCTTGAATACTCAGATTATGACCTTTTGAACTGAAAGTAGGACGTTTAAGTAGTTACTCACTGATTTTCTTCAGACTGAGTACTATTCACTATTCAGTGTACCTCTATCAGAAATAGTAATGTAGGTACTTGCTGATAAGTGGTTTGTTCTCATTTACTCTGTTTTACTCCATAGATCTAGATGTACTTCTCATGTACTCCATTTGATTCTATAAGAACTAGATGTTCTTCCCATGTACTCCATTTTACTCCATAAGAACTAGATGTTCTTCCTATGTACTCCATTTTACTCCATAAGAACTAGATGTTCTTCCCATGTACTCCATAAGAACTAGATGTTCTTCCTATGTACTCCATTTTACTCCATAAGAACTAGATGTTCTTCCCATGTATGCCACTGTACTCCATAAGAACTAGACATTCTTTCCATGTACTATATTTTACTCCATAAGAACTAGATGTTCTTCTTAAGTACTCTATTTTACTCAATAAGAACTAGATGTCCTTTTCAAGTACACTATTTTACTCCATAAGAACTAGATGTCCTTTTCATGTACTCTATTTTACTCCATAAGAACTAGATGTTCTTCTCATGTACTCTATTTTACTCCATAAGAACTAGATGTTCTTCTCATGTTATCTATTTTACTCCATAAGAACTAGATGTACTTCTCATGTACTCCATTTTACTCCATAAGAACTAGATGTTCTTTTCGTGCACTCCATTTTAATCCATAAGAACTAGATGTTCTTTTCATGCACTCCATTTTACTCCATAAGAACTAGATGCTCTTTTCATGTACTCTATTTTCCTCCGTAAGAACCAGATGTTCTTCTCATGTACTCTATTTTATTCCATAAGAACTAGATGTTCTTCTCATGTACTCCATTTTATTCTACTCCATAAGAACTAGATGTTCTTCTGATGTTATCTATTTTATTCCATAAGAACTAGATGTACTTCTCATGTACTCAATTTGATTCCATAAGAACTAGATGTTCTTCCCATGTACTCTATTTTACTCCATAAGAACTAGATGTTCTTCTCATGTACTCTATTTTACTCCATAAGAACTAGATGTTCTTCCCATGTATGCCACTGTACTCCATAAGAACTAGATATTCTTTCCATGTACTATATTTTACTCCATAAGAACTAGATGTTCTTCTTAAGTACTCTATTTTACTCATGAGAACCAGATGTTCTACTCATGTACTTTATTTTACTCCATAAGAACTAGATGTTCTTCTCATGTACTCTATTTTACTCCATAAGAACTAGATGTTCTTCTCATGTACTCCATTTATTCCATAAGAACTAGATGTTCTTCTCATGCACTCTATTTTATTCCATAAGAAATAGATGTTATTTTCATGTACTTCATTTTATTCCATAAGAACCAGATGTTCTTCTCATGTACTCTATTTTACTCCATAAGATCTAGATGTTCTTCTCATGTTATCTATTTTACTCTGTAAGAACTAGATGTTCTTCTCATGTACTATATTTTACTCCATAAGATCTAGATGTTCTTCTCATGTACTCTATTTTACTCTGTAAGATCTAGATGTTCTTTTCATGTTATCCATTTTACTCCATAAGATCTAGATGTTCTTCTCATGTACTCTATTTTACTCCATAAGATCTAGATGTTCTTCTCATGTTATCTATTTTACTCTGTAAGATCTAGATGTTCTTCTCATGTTATCTATTTTACTCCATAAGATCTAGATGTTCTTCTCATGTACTCTATTTTACTCCATAAGATCTAGATGTTCTTCTCATGTTATCCATTTTACTCCATAAGAACTAGATGTTCTTCATGTACTCTATTTTACTCTGTAAGATCTAGATGTTCTTCTCATGTTATCTATTTTACTCCATAAGAACTAGATGTTCTTCTCATGTACTCCATTTTACTCCATAAGAACTAGATGTTCTTCTTGTACTCTATTTTACTCTGTAAGAACTAGATGTTCTTCTCATGTACTCTATTTTATTCCATAAGACTAGAACTAGATGTTCTTCTCATGTACTCTATTTTATTCCATAAGATCTAGATGTTCTTCTCATGTACTCTATTTTACTCTGTAAGATCTAGATGTTCTTCTGATGTTATCTATTTTACTCCATAAGAATTAGATGCCCTTGACTTTTACTAATAGTTGGTAAGTTAAGCAGGTACTTTAAGATAAGTAGTTTCTGACATACCCAGAGTCATTAAGATGATAATAAATAACATGAGTAAATGCCAGAAAGGATGGCAAAACATCATTTAGGAAACAAGACAGTTACAGATCAGCATCTCGTAAGACTGGTAGCAAGCCATTGTCATCGTCACTTTATTATTGATCCCACATGAACTTTCTACATAATTGATCACTGAATATTAATTGGATAATTTATGGCTAGGTGAACAATACAGGGTCAACTATATTCATATCTATTATTAGATATTTTACACACAACTTATTGAGGGAAATATGGAATAATCATGAGTCTCAGAAATAATAATTGTAGACAATTTTGATTTCTTTGTTTTTGTTATTGAAGGTTTGAAGGCAGCTTAGAATTACCTCAGGTTCCAGAAATGGTATTTGCAGACAATTTATTACGATTAGAACATGCAGCTGGATTTGGAATTGAATTTAATGCCCTTGATGCCTTGAAAAGGGTGGATGCACACAATGATTTACTAAAAGTTGCTGTGTCTGATGCCTGGAGAGAGGCAAGGTTTGTTGGTTATTTATATGACACATTTATTTAAACTCACTGGCTCCATTAGACCAATGAGCTGTTAAAAAAGTCATAATTTGTTAATGCTGTTTGAACATGGGTTAGTAGAGTTGAATCTTGTGTCTAAATCATCAACACGAAACAGTATCTTTGACACATTGTGTACTAAATGAACTACATGTAGTTGTGACTTTGAAAACTTTGAAATGAATGATTTTAGTGTTGTTATAAAAAGAGTTTGAAGATACCAAAAGGGTAATCAGAATCCATAAATCGAAGCAGAACAGACAACACAATGACTAAAAAGAAAAAAAGGACAAAATAAGACTCAGAAAATCAATTTAACTTCTAAATCAATTTAGAAAAATAATAATTAAAGTAAAACAATTCCATCACCAACTCTAGAAATGTTAGTATGTCAAACAGTAAATGGTTTCAGATTTTGAATATAGGAAGAAAAGCATTTATAACCATTTGATTGGTAGATTATTTCAGATCAGTTTATAAATATATAACAAATGTATATAATCATTTGATTGGACAAATATTTCAGATCTGATTGTGAATATATAAAAGATGTTATAAAGCCTTTTGATTGGACGTATACTACAGACTATAAGGGTACAGTGTTTGGAACAGATGGTAATCAGTTAAAGGTAATTTTTAAGTTAATCAATGCTAGAGATCAAACAAAGAATCACCTAAAATGAAATAGAAACAAGATAATGTTTGGTACATGCATGTCAAAGTTTGGAATTTTTATATATAAAAAAAGAATTATGAATAGAAACGCAACACTCTATTTGAACACAGGTTAACATATTTTATGTGATAAACTTATTCAACTGATTGTAATGAAAATTTAGCATATTTTCCAACTGTGAGAAAAAAGTCCAAATGTACAGTTCTACCTTTAAACAAAAACAACTTACAACTTTCCCATCTTTATGCTGTATCAAATCTGAGTAGTAAAATTCTGTCATTTACTAGAGTAAATTATATATTATTATAAGACAACAGAGGGGCTATCGTGGTCGTGATTGTATGGTAGTTAGATTTACAACTAACTGTGCAATCAGTGCCTATCACCACTTAAAGTGGCGAATTTGAATCCTGGTCATAGTGAGGTGTACTTGATACAACATTATGTGATAAAGTTTGTCAGTGACTTGCGACAGGTTGGTGGTTTTCTCCTGGTATTTTATTTATATCCATAGATAATTACAAAACCAATGTAAATGAATATGTCAGATATGATCTGTGTATTATACATGATGGACAATTTATTTGTACTCATTTACATAATACAAATTATAAAAATTTAAAAAAAATGAAGATAATTTTGTATACCAGTACATGTATTTGATTTTCTTTAGATAGAATCTACAACAGATAGGATTGACCTTGAGAAATTAAAGGTCAGAGAAAAGATAATGTTCTATGAAGATATGTTACTATTTGAGGATGAATTGGCAGATAATGGAACTTCAGTTTTAAGTGTAAAAATTGTAAGTTTGAAGTGTTAAAATTGTAAGTTTTAAGTGTTAAAATTGTAAGTTTTAAGTGTAAAAATTGTAAGTTTGAAGTGTTAAAATTGTAAGTTTTAAGTGTTAAAATTGTAAGTTTGAAGTGTTAAAATTGTAAGTTGAAGTGTTAAAATTGTAAGTTTGAAGTGTTAAAATTGTAAGTTTTAAGTGTTAAAATTGTAAGTTTTAAGTGTAAAAATTGTAAGTTTTAAGTGTTAAAATTGTAAATTTTAAGTGTTAAAATTGCAAGTTTTAAATGTAAACATTGTAAGTTTTAAGTGTTAAAATTGTAAGTTTTAAGTGTTAAAATTGTAAGTTTTAAATGTAAAAATTGTAAGTGTTAAGTGTAAAAATTGTAAGTTTTAAGTGTTAAAATTATAAGTTTTAAATGTAAAAATTGTAAGTGTTAAGTGTAAAAATTGTAAGTTTTAAGTGTTAAAATTATAAGTTTTAAATGTAAACATTGTAAGTGTTAAGTGTTAAAATTGTAAGTTTTAAGTGTTAAAATTGTAAATTTTAAATGTAAACATTGTAAGTTTTAAGGGGGTACCATACACTACAGGGTCTTTAAAATCAGTTGAACATTTTGATCATATAATGTTTGTATGCAGATTTCAAGCATCTCGGTGATCAAAACCACAGAGAGAAAAGCTGCTATGTGGCTAGTGAATTTATAGCTCTGAGTCTGTTGGTTGGAATTTGTTAAAATTTTGATATTTATTATAGTGGATATATTCAAACACACTGCCAAAAATATAAGAAAATTAAACGATGAGATAAAATTTTACCTGAATTGTATGGTACCACCTTAAGTGTTAAAATCATAAGTTTTAGATTTAGTTTCATGTCTTTCCACAGTTATAGACAAACAAAATAGTTCTGAATCATAACATATATTGTCTGTAGACATTTCAATGAAGATTTTGTGTAATTGTCCCCCTTGAGTGTGTTAACTTGATACGAGTCAAACCATTAATTTCGTAAATATAGCTTTTCTACAAAACATGCTATTTTGTGAGTTCATAAAATGGTACTTTTCATAAATCTAGAAAAATAAAATCTGATTGAGATAATATTTGATGGTGATATATTAAGATCTGAAGTATTAAGTTGTTACTTTAGACAAAGTATATGACCTATATAAATTGTGATGTTGCCGACAGCTCTTGCTCTAGTTTGTAGATCTGTGCGATTCATCACTACATTTGATGTAAAGAAATTAAAGACAAAAATGTTTCTAAGCAACAAAAAGCTACAGATAAAACATTCTTCTGATAATACATTAAAAGGAATGCATTAATTATAGAAAACAAAACAAAATAACTTTAGAAATTAGATATTTTAATTTCTCTTTCAAAGTCAAAAATTGAATAGTATGATTTAAAAAGAAGAGGTAAAAACATAAAAGCTTTTAATAGATTAAAAACCAGCGAAAAAAATATAATACATAAAAGTTATTGATATGACATTTACAGGATAGGAATACAGGTACATGTTAGAACTTTTATACTGAGAAGAACATCTGTTATTAGGGGTGGGAGAGTTTATTTCTCTTAAGAACATATGTTTTTAGGGGTGTGAGAGTTTATTTCTCTCAGAACATTTGTTTCTATATGGGATGAGAGTTTATTTGTCGATTAAAAATGTTTCTAGGGGTGGCCAGGTTATTTATCTATGAACATCAGTTTATATGGTTGGGG
>MJUT01050911.1:27191-51770 GCA_002080005.1 Gigantidas platifrons | reverse complement strand
GGACCCATTCTGTCTACAGATGGACGATGAAACAGTAATATGCTGGACCCATTCTGTCTACAGATGGACGATGACAGCACCATAACATAATTTCTCCCATTATGACGTCGTTTTAACCCCGCTGAACCAGTGGTGGAAAAATCTGTAATCCTCTAGCGGATTAAAATGTCTCGTGCCTTTCCCCGCATTTGAATCGTTTGATGGCTTTTGAAATAAAGTTCGTGTTAAATAATGGGAGAAACAAATTCCCCTTCAGTTACCCATGTGGGTTACGATATTTCTCCACTCTCAAGAGTTAATTTGAAAATTTTAACCACTCGCCTTTCGCCTCGAGGTTATAATTATTAATTTAACTCTCTCGCGTGGAGAAATATCGTTACCCACGGGCAACTGAAGGAGAATCTATATATAACTGCAAACCATTAAAAAATTAAAAGTTTTTCACCTGCAATTTTGTTCTTTTTTTTTTCAGGCAGCACAAAATTATATTTTAAGAGAATATACAAGTCGTGATGATCAAATTAAAGATTTAAAGGTACATTGTTATAGACAAGTTAAGATTAATAAGGAGGATATGGATATAAGTGAACATGAAAAACTGTCCAACTTTACACTTAGACACAGATTAATCTAAAGGAACATGGCTTTTATTGCTGTTCTACATTGTACAGTCACAGTCCAGTCTTAATGAGCATTACTCATACCATAACATGCTAAAAGTATGGACTACCTAAATTAATTCATCTTCCTTCTGAATACAAATAAATATATAAACACAACAGTAATATTGGTTTTATCTTGATATTATTATTATTATTATATAATCACTGTAAAGGGGGATGGGGCATAAAGTATAACTTTACTGATAAATTTGTAAATTTTTCCTTTGATCTTAACACCTGACAATATCTATTATCAAGCAACAAGTGTAATGCGATTTCTTTGTGGAACTTTTGGATGTTAAAATGACATTGCATTGACAAATCCTTGATAAACATACTCTTCATAGGTTTTCCTCTAAATGGACTTAATCTGACATCCTTGGCCTTAGACACACTATTACTCTGAGAAATGTCTTCTCTCAAAACAAATCAACAGTACTACATATACTGTATTATTGCAGGATTAAAAAAAAACATTACATTACAAACATTGTGTCATTTTTCTATAAATAGAACTAGACAGAATTGATAAATGTCCAGGATCGACCCCAATATTCAAAACATTGTAAAAAATAGGATATATTTGTGGTACAGAAATAAACTTGTCTTATTGCACAATAGGCCATTTGTTATCTTTAGTATTTTTTCTGGAAAAAATGAAAAGTAAAGAAACAAAGCAAACATTTTAATGTTCACATACACCATGACCCTGTAACATGTACATGAATTCACTTGTTCAACAATACTCATGTGCTAATAAAAATATATCAGGAATTTTATCACAGTATTGTTTATATAGCCAATGAAGGACGTCATATTAGAATTACCTGTATTAAACAATGACGTAATTAATACACAATAATAAATAATTATTACTATCATTATAGGTATCACCTCATTTGTTAACAGAACCCAATGAAATTGTGAAACATTTGACAATTAGAAAAGAAGAATTTGATAAACTTCAGTTTCCAGTGATAAGTGCCTTAGACACAAATGATAAAGAACAAACACCGTCCAACACAAGTGCTACATTACAATCTCCGTCCAGTGACAAGGAAGAAAAATCACAGAGTAAACCAGACAGCTAGCATTTCGTATAGACATCTACATCTATGTTAATAATTATGTTGGAAAATATAAAGATTCTATTTTCATGTGTCTTTGTGTGCCCAATGTTGCTGATGTCTGTGAATTGCCCATTCTTGATTGCCCCTTTGGTTTTCTCAAACATTTCTGTAGTAGAAATCAGTTGATTCTATGCCCATTATATAACAACTTGGATTTAGGCAAGACAGAAATAATGTTTCTGGAAAAAATACAATCCATAAACAACAAGACAGGCAAATAAACTAATGTCATTTAACAGTAACACGATAGGTGACACATGTGGAGCAGGACCTGCCTACCCTTCCGGAGCACCCGAGTTCACCCCAGTTTTTAGTGGGGTTCATGTTGCTCGATCTTTAGTTTTCTGTGTAATGTTTTGTAGATCTTTGTTTGTACTTTTTCTTTTGCCCATTGTGTTGTCTGTTCTTCTTTGAATTATGGTTTCTGATCACGACTTTGCTATCTTCAAACTCGTCTTGTAGATAGGTTGCAAATCATAAAATGTATCAAGTCATAATGTCTTATTTTTGGAAATGTTCTCTATAAATATGAGACATGTGTGGGCACAACAAACACATGGGGACTATCGGTAGGGGGTCCTACTTTCTGTATGGTACTCATTGTACAGATAGAACACACTCATTTGGTAAGAAAGGTTACAGATGTAAATGAATATTAAAGAGTATCCAAAATTACACTTACAACTAGTGGAACAGCACTTTAAAACCCCACAACAAATGACAGAGAGCATATTCTTTGTAACCATTCATTTCCCCTATTTTATTCAAATGATTTGATTTGATTTTTGGTGTTTTAATGCCACTTTCAGCAATATTTCAGCTATATCATGGCGACCAGTTTTAGTGGTGGAAGAAGCCGGAGTACCCGGAGAGAATCACAGACAATGGGCAAGCAACTGGTAAACTTTATCACTTGCGGCTGCGAGTCGAGTGCACCCTTTTTTGTAATTTACAAAGCTGGGTGCGAACCCACGCCGCATTGGTGATAGGCTTGAATGAGTTGTTAGGTAATTCAACTTAGGTAGTTGAATTACCTAACAACCCCTCATTAAGCCACCCGGGCCCTTATATTTTATTCAAACAAGTCATTCTCCCTCAAAAATATGTAAATGATAACTGATTTTGGCTTTCCAATGTTTTGATTATGAGGGTCCCTGATGAAGATTTTCCAGTGTTGTGAGCACTAAATTAGACATCTACGTTTTTATTATACATGACATGTAAAGTAGATGTTAACAAAAATCTTGGGACCAGCTACTTCAAATGAATCAACATTTCTACAACACAATTATGAAAAGAAAGTTTAAACAGCGATGGTCAACAGTTCCACCAATATCAACAAAATGAACAATCACCTCTCAACTACAATCATTTAACATTAAAAAGAAGAGGCTGTCTTGGTCGTGATCGTATGGTAGTTGGATTTACAACTACCTATGCAATCAGTGCCTTTCAACAATGATGTTGTGAGTCTGAATCTTGATCAGGGCGAGGAGAACAACATTATGTGATTAAGTTTGTCAGTGACTTGCGACAGGTCGGTAGTTTTCTCCGGTTTCCTCCACCAATAAAACTGACCAACAGGATATAACTGAAATATTGTTGAAAGTGGCCTTAAACACCATCATACAAACAAACAAAACATTAAAAAGACCATGATATTTGTTGACACGAACAAAAATGTGGCAGGGTTAAACTAGAACTGTGAGTGACCTCACTGAGTGATGCCCCCCGCTTGCAGTTCAGTAGGAGTTGCGCTTACAAGGTACATGCCCCCCCCCCACCCCCTTTCGTGAAAGTACAAGGATGGACGGACAGTATAAGTTGAATTATCTCCCCTTTTAAATTTTGGACAGCAACCATATTCCTTCATGCACATCTGCAGGTAGTGTACTACAAGTGTGTAAAGTTTCATAAAAATCCAATAAGCCGTTTAGGAGGAGTTGTGCTTACAAGGTACATGGACGGACAGGGTGATTCCTATATATACCCCCCCACCCCCCACCCCCAAACTTTGTTTGCAGAGAGGGGGGGTATAATCAGTTAATGGAATCCCAAGCAGGCACTTTGACACAAATGTTGTCTTGTCCACCACACAATAAAAGGTAGAGACAACTTGTACACATAATTTGGATAAGGCTTATACAATTCTAATATAATATTTATAATGGTTTATTGTATTTTTTAAAATAAAAATCTGATATTGCACAGAATTTGTCAAATGGCTTATTCTATCTTTCACATGTTAATAACAACTTTGCCCATCCTGAAATCTTCCAACTCTGGTAAAATGTTCAAGGCATCTTCTATACTTATAGTTTTTGCAATTTTGGTTCTGAAAATAAAATTGTATTAAAGATTAATACCAGCTGATTTACTACCTACCAATCAAATTTAAAAAAAAACATCACTATGGTAACCAGACTAATTCTGATTTCAAGTTTTTCACCAGGACTGATTTAATATTCAGATACATGTACTAAAGTAATTTACTCTGTAAACTCTGGACTAATTTCTTGCCTTGTTTAAAGCACCATAGAATTGGCAATTTATAAAACAATGCCTGCATCTACAGTTAAAATTTGACCCAGCTTAAGAAAAGTTTGAAGATACCAAAGGGGTAATTAGAAGAAGTAAATCACAAACGGACAGACAATACAATGACCAAAAGAAATAGGTGATCTACAAAACACTATAGAGAAAACTAAAGATTACAACACAAACCCCACTAAAAACTGAGGGTGAACTCGGGTGTTGCGGAAGGGTAAGCATTTCCTGCTCTACTAGTGGCACCTGCCATGTTACTCGTTACACACCTGGTGTAGGAGGAAAAAACTAGATTGTGGTTACGACAAACGGAACAGATATTCCATAACAGTTAACTAGGTCATGGTGGCGACCGAAATCATGACAAATGGAGCAGATTTGTGGTCATTTGCGAAACAAATATTCTGTAACGGTAAACCAGGTCATTGTGGCAACTGTAAAACTTATTTGCAATATTTACTTATTATTTGACAATTGTGCAAATAACAAACAAGAGAATATTTTCCAGCAAATTATTCCCATTACAAATTAATATATGAAATTACCAACATATTAAATATTAGACAATATTTTAACCTTCAAACATAAAACATTCATTAACTTATAATTTGTATATATCATATATGTGGTAGTTCAAGATTTTTCTTTACATAAAATATGGAGATTGTTAAATGAAGAACTATAATATAAATCATAGCAATGTACAACTTTTACTTAAACGTCATAGAAAATCATGACGCCAAATGAAAATCTTCAGAGTAGAACATAAACACTAGATGTTATTTCGTAACGTGCATGCTACAATTTCGAATAAAATCTAACCAGAAATTATTTCAAAGGTAATCAATGTATTTATTTTCTATCATATTGTAGTAATTAAGATGTTGTATTTCAAGAATTCAATATGGTGGCTCATTCATACTAGAACCATTAATTACGACATGTCAATAGTGGATTGAACAGAAAAAATATTAGCCAATGAGAAGAAGTGTCATATAATAATTTCATTAAAATTCCAGGTACTATACCTTATTACACCTCTTTCTAACTTGTTAACAACATCATGAAGTATATCTGTTACAACATGGTTAAGTCTATAATATCATGTACTATTCTATAGTTTTTTTTATAACATTTATCCAACTTTTGTGATTTAGAAACAGTCAAGGTCAGAGTAATATAATATAAAAATGGTCAAGGTTAGAGTAATCTAATGTTAATTTATATAAGGTTGATGTTGATATTAAAGCATACCTGTTAACACTCCCGCATTACGCGGGAGACTCCCGCTTTTGAGCTCGGCCTCCCGCGCGGGAGACTAAAAACTCCCGCTTTGAAATACTTCTCCCACATTATCTCCCGCGACCATAAATTTGATTAAAATCGAAAAATTGGACGCCATTTTTGTTGTTTTTATCAGCTGGGTCATTAAAACGTTTGCGTGAATCAGCTGATTGTTACTCGGAATTCTCTCGGTTTTTACTAGAAACGCCGATAATGTAAGTTGTATACAATATCGAATGGATAGCTACACGAATCAAAGTTGCGGAAAAAGAAAATTTGAAGGCGAATATCGTTCAATTACTTACTTAAATACGAAAAAAACTTTAAAAAAATACAATTCAACTATGTCACAATCAAGGAGATGTTGGAATTCAGGACCTAGCACCCTTTCTTCAAAGAAAAAGAAACATTATTGCAAATTCTTGGAGGACTGGACAAAATTATACGATCGGGTGCAGCCTACTTCTTTAGGGAATGATATGGCATTTTGCAAACTTTGTTCTACAAATTTTAGTGTCAGCCATGGTGGTGTATATGATATTAAAAGACATGCTGATGGAGATTCAGACAAAAAAGCAGTTGCTTCAACAAGGAAATCAACCAATCTTAAAAATGCAGACCCAGAGAGAATTGTTTCTATGTTAAAAAGAATCCAGACAGATACGAGATCTGAGTTGAACAATGACACACTTTGTTCTTTATTATGTGCAAAGCAAAATCATAACTTGTTGTGTTATGAGTACGAACCAAGTGACTCTGTTCTAAGATCAGCAAAACAAGCTGTATTGTCCTACCAAAGTGGTTTGAAGTAATGTTGCTCAGCAACAACAATAAAAGTTGTACAGTAAATTTTGTTTGCTTTAATCTAAAAAATTTAGTGTTAAAAAGTTCGTCATGCAAAATCTCCCACATTAAATAGTTGGAATGTGGGAGATTTCCCACATACACAATCTCTGAGGTTAACAGGTATGATTAAAGATTGTCAAGATATACAAGTCTTCACTAATTTTGGACAGTGTAATTTATTTTTTGACAACATAGTAAAGGATACGCTGATAACGGCCATGCTGTGCATATGATAACGTCCACACATTCTCAAACAGGAAGTTCACACTTGCTCCACGTAGAAACAGTTGTTGACTATCAGGTGGATCAAGCTAATAAAAATAATATAAGATATTTTCTAAATTTTAGTATGCGTTGTGATTGGTTAATTGTTGACCATGAGTTTATTTTTATTGTAAACAAATGATTGTTGTTTTTGCATGGTATTGTTTCATCAAATGACAATTCATGCTGAAACTACATCGGTGATGTAATGGTTAGCATAGAGTGTGGTAGATCGTGTGTTCGAGTCCAGGGTGGGTCAAGACCCAAGACTATAAAATTAGTATGTCCTGCTGCTTCACTAAGTTCATTGCTTTAAGAAGTAAGAGAAAAGACTGGTTGGCCCAGAATCAGGACAATGTGTCCAATTGGAGTGACGTGTCTACTGTTGTTTCAGTACACTAGCACTATAAAGATCCAACTAAACGTGTTGGTCTAGTACAAAGCAGTCATCATCATCACTTCATTGAATGTACCTTTTTCTCACCATGATATAGCTGACAAGATTGCTCTTTTGGCATTAAACAACAATCACTCACTCACTCAATTGATATTGAACTTTCCTTCAACATTTTGATAACAATGTAAGCTCTCACAGTATATAAAACATTTTATTCCACATTTTTAGTTATATCCTGTACTGAACAATTTAGCTTCCGTATGATGATTTGCTTCAATTTTCTCTCACTATGTTGACAATCACAGTGCCACATCAAACATGTATACACCTTCATTCATAAAGATGAGTGATAGTAATCAATTAAAATCACAGTGCCACATCAAACATGTATACACCTTCATTCATAAAGATGAGTGATTGTAATCAATTAAAATCACAGTGCCACATCAAACATGTATACACCTTCATTCATAAAGATGAGTGATTGTAATCAATTAAAATCACAGTGCCACATCAAACATGTATACACCTTCATTCATAAAGATGAGTGATTGTAATCAATTAAAATCAGTGCCACATCAAACATGTATACACCTTCATTCATAAAGATGAGTAATTGTAATCAATTAAAATCACAGTGCCACATCAAACATGTATACACCTTCATTCATAAAGATGAGTGATTGTAATCAATTAAAATCACAGTGCCACATCAAACATGTATACACCTTCATTCATAAAGATGAGTGATAGTAATCAATTAAAATCACAGTGCCACATCAAACATGTATACACCTTCATTCATAAAGATGAGTGATGGTAATCAATTCAAACTATTTAAACCTTCTTATTTCCTCATACAGTGCCTATTACCAAGACATAAAAGTTCTGTTAAAGCTATTATAGATGTACATTTTGCTTTGTTTTCCCCTATTTATTAATCCAGTTGGTTTTATGTCATATGTACTTATTTCATGCACACTAAAATCAACTTAATACAACAGTTGTCATGGAGATAAAGATGGTATATTTGTTGTGTGAGTATAACTGCCATGTATCTCGAAGGTATAACCGGTAAACCATCAATCGGTTTAACCCCTCCACATTTTTTGTACCTGTCCCAAGCCAGGATCTGAATTTCTAATGTCATATGTCGTGGTCATATTTATGTTCAATGAGTTAAGGTGAGAGATGATTGTTCATTTTGTTGATATTGGTGGAATTGTTGACCATCGCTGTTGAAACTTTCTTTTCATAATGCTGATGATAACTAGTCCCTGACCAATAGTGTTTTTCAACCATACCTGAAGATCACTTTGAGATGTTATCCATTTCCCAGACATCCCCAAACAGGAAATGACATCATGTTTATGTAATAATGGGTATTTTTTTTTGTCTTCCATTTCATGAATATCTTCTTCTTGTGTAAATAATCTCACTATAAAATAATAAACAAGAGCTGTGAGCTTTTAGAAAAAACATCAATTTGTGATATTCCAAATACGTACACTATATGGGTGCATTCAGAGTAGTTTTGTTGGTCCCAATCAACTTGTATCACTGGTACTGTTGTGCACCATTTGTACCAATAGGTGACAAATAAATTCTTTGAAGGATGAATATTTTGCCAATGACAACCTATTTCCAAATGTACTAATAATATATCAAAGGTTCCATAAGTTTTATTAGATAGACAAAAGAAATGGCTAGGGAGATGATTCCATTGCTTGGTATCGTATCAAAGATGTAAATATGGCACTATTTACTATCTGATGGGTTTTTGCTGAGATTTCAACAACTGTGTCCTGAAAGTATTCCACAGATTGAAAATTTCTACGAGGTGACAATTCAATGGTAGCTTCTTTTGGGTAGCATTTGTATCAATGTCTTTCCAATGAGGATTATTTTTGTCAAAGTTAATAACTTTTAGAAACCAACTGCAGTACTCCAAACACACCCATATATCTTTATAAAATGTCACTTTATTGTACTAATATACCTTTGGTATCATCAAACTTTTTATTTATTGTACATGTACAAATCAAAACAATAGGGCTGTAACCGTATATTTGTTCCAAAAGGAAAAAATAATTGAATAATATTTATTCCATGGAACAAGTCTTATGGAATATTTATTCCACCTGTATGACATTTGTTCCACCTTTGAGAGGTACATTTATTATAGGTAAATGATATAATAAAAGTTCTTAAATATCAGGTGATTAGTTATGCTTCATTGATTTTATATACATATCATAGAAATGTTTTATCTAATGACAAAAAGAATGTCAACAATCATATGTCCATACAATATATTCAAAAACTTATATTTATCAGATAACAGAATAAATATTATATTTACAATACTTGTACCTGGCAGAATAAATATTATATAATATTTGTACCTAGCAGAATAAATATTATATAATACTTGTACCTACCAAAATAAAATTATACAATACTTAATTGTAACTACAAGAAATAAAACTCAAATTATATGTTCATACAATATATTATATCATAAAAGTTCCGGATAGGAAACTATTTTATGTAATACATGTTCCATTGTACTAGTATTTTTATTATGTCAGTGGAACATGTATTACATAAAATAAATTCCTTTTGGAACTTTTATTACATAATAAATTTTCTTAGGAATAAATATTATAGAGGAACTTCTGTTCCGTCACAATCAAATATATTATGTACTTTTGCAAGCTTAAGAAACAGGAAGAAAAGTGAACCTACCATGATAGGAGAGGAGAGGAGGTGGTAGGGATAGAGGAGTATTAAAAAATATATACCTCCATTATCAATTACAACATCCACACCAATACCACCAGTTTCCTCCATAACACTGCTGACTAAAATATTACTTCTAGTCCCTATATCAATGATCTGGGCTGAAAAATCATTTTAAATATATGTGGTAGTGAAACCTGAATAAACCAGAATTCTGTATGAACTTTGAATAAAGTCTCAATCTACAATTACAAAATTTTTGTTAATATATCCTGTAAAATCGAACACCTGTCTATTCCAAACACTAGAGCTGGTCCTAATGAGGTTCAATTTAGACAGGGTTCATTGTACTTTTTTTTTATTAACATCAACTGACTGTTGTCAATATAATATGTAAAATAATGTTTATAAGTTAAAACATGTCATGCAAAACCTAATTTAATTGTCTGGGTTATATTTTTTTCTGTAAATGTTTATGAGTTGTATAGATCTAATGGGCATCAATTTTTATAGAGAAACAGAAACAACATAAAAAAAAAACTGTTTAAAGCCACCATCAACACTCGTTCAATTATAATCGTAGTAGTCAGCTGGTGGAAGAAAATAGAGAATACAGAGAAAACCACTGATCTTCCCTATGTCATTGAAGATTGTATTAAACTCTATTCATACAATAACATAAGTAGATCTACTTTATGAATCATAAGGCAATCACTATTGATACAAAGAGAAACCAGCTCAATACTATACACAGGAATTAAAATAACAATTTTGGTTCATGAAAAAAATATTACTTCCCCCAAGGATTCATATAGTAGGAAGGATATGAATCTCGTATTTTCTCGCTTTATCTCGCGTGGCGAGGTTTTATGTAGTCCGAGATTAGATTTTATGCTACAACAGAGCAAAACTTAATTCATTCATTTCTAAATGCCTTGAGAATTCGTGGGAAAATCAACCAATTACACCAAAGTTTGTGTTATACATCGTCTATATACTACACTACACAAAACAATCCTTGGATTTGCCGATATAGGTTCAATAGGAAAGTTTAAAAAAAAAAATTCTGTATCACCCCCTCATACACATAAAATTAAAAAATAGTACAGTGGAGTTTCATACCTCTAAAAACATATTAAAAATGATAAAACAAAGAAACCAATCACACCAAGTTTTGTTCTATATATCGAATACACATTTGTACACTTTGATATGTCGATTTCATGCAAACAAGGGAGTTTATTGATTTCTAAATAGGCCACCCCCCATTTCCGCCCAGAACGCCGCCATTTTGACAAATGATGTAAACAATCCTTAATAAATACAAATCGGGAGCACTGTTTTCAATAAAACTCCTTCTATTCATTGAAAACTATTTATATTATCACAAAAATGACGGCTACACTTCAATATTCGGTATGATGAGAGAAGAGATGATTTTGAAATTTAAATTCGAGTCTTGACCGCCCATAATATGCGGGATTATGAAGGTCAAAAGGGAAAATCGATTAATGTCAATTATTGATGAAATATGGGTGATGCATCTACAAAAAGTCGATACTTTATCAATGATTGGTATTTAGAACAAATATTTTCACTTTATACCTGTAATTATGGTTTTATTTACTTACAAATACTGGTTTAAAATGTTGAAGCGATGAAAATTTCCACCCGATTAATCAAGGCACGCGCATCGTCAACGAATTGCAGTATGGGTAATCTCGCCACTCAACATACTTACATACAATCTATGTTAAATCTCCCGAAGTTTCATATCCTTCCTACTATATAAATCCTTGCTTCCCCTTAATATCAAATTATGTCCTCAGTTAATTTTGATCTGCACCAAAATATAGTTTTGAACTAGACCATCCAATAATCATTCTGATACCATTTTATTCTTATAAATTAAATTGCCTAAGCTGTTAAACAACAGTGGATGTGCAGTTTTGTATGAATGATGGAACAAAAAAAAAAAAAAAAAAAAAAAACGAAAAAAATGAAATGATCAAGTCTTACCAAGAGGTGGATTAATTTTTTCTAGAAACATGTGTTCATCTTGACTGCTGGCTGTTGATATCACCTGTAAATTAAAACAACAAATAATTGAACAGAATTTTAAACATACACTTCACAATTACCAGGCACTATTTAGTAATATGTTTTCTACATTTCTAACATGACAATTTTCATGATTATTTGTTTTGTTTTGCCATAAAGATAGCTATTACATAATGCTGTGAATATTTCCAAGAATACAAGCCATGATTTATAGACAAAAACAAACTTTTGTATAAGTTGCTGTTCCAGAAACTAATGCATCATGGGGATTGGCTTTGTCATACATCAAAATTGAAAATGTTTCTATAAAACTGTGATGCTGTGAATTCTTTAGTAAAACCTTTGCTCCATGAAGCAATGACAAGAATCGCCTTAACTACTTAACTTCCCTGTCCCCTTAACCATGAAAACCTTCTTAACCACTTGACTACCTTTGCTCCCCACTGTGTGGCTAGCTGTATAGCAATATATCCAAAGGGTGTAGCTCCATCGATTATTAGTACTGTATCTCCTGAGCATACTCTGGCTTGATAAAACAGCGCTGTATAAGCTTTTACAGAATCACCAATCCCTGCTGCAGCCTGCTCAAAACTCAGTCTCTCTGGCTTCTTTACTAAAACATACAAATTGATAAGATCAAAAAACATCTTCTAGGTACCAGTATAACAGTAGACAAATCATGAACTGGTTTATATAATGTACTGGTTACTTTCCAAAGTGATGGTTGTCAAATTATCATACAATTATCTTCTAACAATGACATGAACATAACATATTCATTTCAAAGCTTATTAGATAAAGAACAGTAATAGCCATAAATGATAAAAAAAAAAAATAAAAAATAAAAAATTTAAATTATAAAAAATAATAGCTATACATGCCACTGAATGGCTGAACCATTATTGGTATATAAATAGCCCTAACCCACAATATTTAAAAAAAAAAAACAACCCTAAAAATTTAAAGAATTCCATCAGGTACACATTCTGAAACATTGTCAGTACAGATAACTCAGACAGATTTCGTCAGTGGCTTCTAGCCTCCAAAAAGTGTACTGTACTTTCCTAGTGATAGAAATAGAAAGCAGCACGGTGACGTACGTTACAATGTGAATACAACATTACATACCAACATCATATTCTGATAAACAACAAAAATCTCCACATCCTGGATAATAACTGTCTAATGGTACAATACCTACAATTTTTAATAAAATATTATGCTTCCATGGCAACCAGTTACAAATAAACTAAAAATTGTCTAAGAATTGTCTTAAATTAAAAAAAAAATTGGTTTAAAACCAGAGCAATTTCTTTGATTAACTTGGTAGCACATATAAAATCCTACTACAAAGCGTTACTACAAAGCGTTATGGCAGCACAACCCTGTTGTGCTATTGTTGTCAATTTGTGTCCAACATCTGTCGTCATTGTCTCTAGGCTTTTCACATTTCTATCTCAATAGCCAATATGAAACAAAACTTTCAGAGAATATTTCACTGATGGTCCCATTTCAAGTCATTTTGTAGGATCTAATATCAATGAAGGATACATGCAAGTTAACATGTACAGTAGAACCTATCTAATCTGACACACCAAGGGACAAAGGAAATGTGTCGGATTGTACAGGATGTTGGAATACTCAGGTTTTATTTTAGTTAAAGGAAATACGTTGGGACTACATTTTTGTATGAATGTCACAGGATGTCGGGAAAACTCAGTTGTCGGATTGCACAAGTTCCACTGTACATGTATTTCAAAACATGTGCTGCATCTTAAATTATAATACAAATGTACTAAGATCTTTATACATTAGCATTTCAACCATTTAAAGAGAAAAAAGCATTGAAAGTGCAAGTATTTTTAATATTTAAAGACATATTAATAAGAAAGCCCTCTAAACATTCAACAAGATTTGACAACATTCAGTGTATCAACTTTTTAATAACCTACATTTAAAAATATATCTTATTTCTTAAGATGCATGGGCATAGCTTTAACCATCCAAAAAGTTAGTGATAACAATTTTTCTTGTATTAAGACAAATTAACAGAAAATAATTTTCAACATTTTGTACTTTAACCATCAACATGTTTCATAGCCTCAGTGATTCATGACATTAATACAAAGACATGTGTTAATCACTAACTTATAACTGTGTCACCAACTTGTACATTAGAAACACCTTCACCCACTTCTACCACTAGACCAGCGATGTCATGACCAACAATATATTTTTCTCTTGGGTTCTTTTTGAATAATTCTCCCAATGCCTAAAGAACATGATAAAAAAGAAAATATAATAATAATGCATAACCATTTCAACCATATGAAATGAAGGGTTAAAACTAACAAATGGATCTAAATTTACAGGGACGTACAAAATGTAGCTCCCTATACGCAAAAACGCAATTGCATACACATAAAAAAATCAGCTAAAAACGAAATATGCGTTTTTTGATGAAATCAAAATTGAAAAGTAAGATGACGTTCCATGACAGTCTGACAAATCAAGGCGCCATTCTTTTAAGATTCCATATGAATTTTCTAAATCAAATTTTTTAAATCAAATCATTGCAATTTAAGGGTTCATTTCATGTGGAGTGAATTCATTCAATGAATGATGGTTAATCCAAAAAAGCGCTTCACACGCAGTTAAAATTTAGCCTTTTCAATGCACTTTGTGTAAGATGTGGGTTACTGTATTCTTTCTTTGAAAAAATTGTTCACCTTCCATAGTGATTGTGGCTGTATTCATTGTGCAGTTCTCCAGACAATGGAGGAATCTACATAACAACAACAAGGGGCCATTTTCGCCTTCCCAATCCCTACATACTAACTGACCAGTGAACACCAAGCTCATAAAAACTAATATCCGACCCTTCTTCGTGGCTAGCGGGATAAATAGTTTGTCTGTCAGAAAATTAAATATGTTGAGTTGTGACATGCAAGAAATTTAAAGACCAGGGGTCGATTTCACAAAAAGTCGTAAGTCTAAGATTAATCGTAAGCGTTATCATAAGTGTGATTTCCAAGCTTTTGATTGGTTGAAATTCACACTTACAACTGATCTTAGACTTACGACTTTTTGTGAAATCGACCACTGGTCGTCATTCCTTTTCAACTGTTCATCCAAGAAGGATCATTTTCACAAGATTGAGTAAAGATCTAATGATATCAACACTTCAACATTTTAATTTAAGTATGTTGTCTAGATAACCAATTATATGTCTTATCCTCAATACATGTTTTCTATATCCATCTCTGGCACATACGACCTGACCGTAAAACACAAGAGCGAACTGTAGGCAGAACAAAACACACTCACGCAATCAGGTTCTGAAGAATGTAAATTTGGTAAAATCCATGAGCTTCCTGGGGGCTTTGCCCCCTGAACCCCTTAAAAGGGCTTTGCCTTGGACCCACTGGGGTCCTTGAGCGGCCCCTGATCCCTTGCCGAAATTATGCGTATACTTCGATTTACTCTAGCTACACCCCTGATTTACATCAGATTATTGTTATTCTGTGTTAAGAAGTTTTTGTTTTGTTTTTATTTTAGTCGTAAATGTAATTTAATGAGATTGAGCCATTCATTCACATACATTACATGTGATTACAATATCCCCAACCTCTTCAAAGTTTAGGAATCACGATGCCTTATGGTATCAATTTTCACAGTAAATATCTAGAGTCAGGTGTAATTGGTAAATGCTAAATGATTGATTGATTGATTGATTGGTGTTTAACACCAACTTTAGTAGTATTTCTGGTATATTGTGGTGTGAACAAATTTTATGAATTAATTTCATGAACTAAATTCTAAATGGTGAAATATGTATTGGCTGATGATTTGCAGTCAATGAAGAGGTACCATGATGGAGGTAAAAAATACCAAAACATGTTAAATATACAAAAACATGCCTCATTCAAAACCCTCATACATTACACTAAGGCTAAACTTATTAGATATTAATGTAAGCTAAATATTATACCTTACAGTTAGGACATACTAAAGCACATGATTTTATCTGGACTACAATATCATATTTATCTGGCATTGGCTTTTCTACCTGAAATTATATAGAGGTTAACATGAGTCTGCATTGCTTACTAAGTTATAAATTATCAGTTTAATCAAATATTTGCAAAGCATAGTATCATAGAATTTAATATTTTAAACTAAGTTTGCTGGTGGCTATTGATACACCCAGTCTCAGTACATGACAACAATCAATGATATAACCCTGCTAACAGTGTTCGCCAAAAACTTTTTTAACCACTAGACATCTGGGCCAGTGACTTGCTAAAGTTACTAGACCGAAGCAGTGCACACTAGACCGAAGATATTTTTACCAGAAAAAGAAGAAACAAATTTTCATTGTTTAATTTTATACATGCATTTGGATGGTGTCTATTCTAAAGTTGTTACATCCTGTAACAAACTTCCCAGCCCCAGTTTTGTCCTTAAACTGTTTTTCGCAGTATGTACAATACATCATTTCTTCATGTTCGTGTAAATGGTCATGTAAATGATGGATAAGACCACAGTGTATGAATTTTCATAAATAGAGAAAAATAGTGAAAATTTAGATGTTGGTGTATTACAACTTGTCTCTTACACATGTATATATATGTTATAATACCCCAACATCTAAATTTTCACTATTTTTCTCTATTTATGAAAATTCATTCGACTGTGATAAGACTAATGGCTCTTTGATTTTTGGATTGTAAATTTTGTAAATAACTTTATTGTGCAAACATCTTTTACTTTTTGATACCTAAAAGTAATAGCCTTTTAATACTAAGAGTAAATGAAAATATTCAATTGGTTCCAATATGTTTTTAGTTTTAAATCCTAAAAAAAAATATTACTGTGTAACACATGGGTGCTCCACAGTGGAGGAAACTACGAAGAGAAGAAGTTCGTCGTAGCGTAGCCAAGGGTGATTGGTGGTCGAGTGGAGCTTAAAAGATCGTGATCTTTTCTGTTCATATTGTTTTTTATTTAGCCTGTGACACCTCCTCTGGTGTTCTAGAGGGCTTTTTCAACTTCTTCCCCGGAATAGCACCGTCTTGCCACTTCCCAGACCATGTTGATTTATCGAAACCATAAACAACTAAAAACCATAATGACAGAGCACTATCCGTAACGATTCATACTGGGGAAAATGGTAAACAATATTTATTTTCTATATTTTTACTCATAAAAAGTAAAAATTATATCTTATTAAAGATTATTTTCACGTTTTAACATTTAACGATCAACAAATACCTTTGCAACACGACGACACGTTGTACTTAACTTTTCTGTCGATGGGATTTAGATGCATCTTACGACTGGTTGCCGAAATGAAAATGCCTAAGTACCCACGAATCGCTATATTTGAAGGTACCAGTTATTAGGTTACGGTAATTTTTATGAGTAAACGAGTCGGCGACTAATTTTGTACGAAAATAAAAGAAAATTATCACATTAACGAGTCAAAATTTTCGTCGAGTCATTCAGAAAAAGTATTTAGCTACATTTGGTTACTTTCAAATTCACTAGACCAATCGGGCCACCAGCAACACCATACAACAAGACCGATATAATTTTTACTAGACGCGGGCTTCGGACTACCGCTTAACGTCGAACACTGTGCTAAATGTTTGTGCATATCACAAGCCAGGACCTGGTTTTCTAATGTCATATCCCAAGCCAGGACCTGGTTTTCTAATGTCATATGCCATGGTTTTTTTGTGAGGTGATTGTTCATTTTTATTGATATTAGTAAAACCAAAAAGGTGATGAGATTTGTAATATTTATACCGCAGTTAAACAATCGAAGGTGAAGCGTGAGTTTGCTTAACCGTTTATCTCGAAAAACCGTGGTATATCCAAAACTATAATATCCCCTCATATTGTTGACAATCTTGCATGAAAACGTGATTTTAAATAAAAGTATGATTCTTCATTTGTATAATTATGGAAAATAGAAAGTTTTGAAATGAACTCTTCATTCCAGTATTTGAAATTTACTTGGGTTTGGAAATCCACTTCCCCTAATCAAAATTCACTTGCCACGGGTAATGGGAAATGGGAATCCTAGAACACTGACATCTAGGTAGTTGATTATTGCACGGTTCTCTGTGAGTAAAAAAACTCCAGCCCAAATTTAAAGTGTGCAATATCTCGTATCAGCATGTATTATTTCCTAGTTCTTGGCTGTTGCTTACATTCTGGTATATAAACCATTAAAAGATCAAAGGAAAAGAATGCATTCATGTTACAAGCATACTTACTTCACTATCCAGTATGTACTTTG
Source organism: Gigantidas platifrons (assembly GCA_002080005.1). Taxonomy (NCBI): domain Eukaryota; kingdom Metazoa; phylum Mollusca; class Bivalvia; order Mytilida; family Modiolidae; genus Gigantidas; species Gigantidas platifrons. Next base: position 33,530 of record MJUT01050911.1, on the reverse strand, counting down.
GTTGGTTCAATGGACTGACAATATATATACCTTTCATTTTCTACTATGCTTTGTCAAACTGAAAGAAAAGGTGACAATTATTTTTAATAATCCTAATTATATCAGTCAGAGCTCAATATCCATGATAACTTCAATTTTAAACCATTAACACATTGATATGTCGACATTAGTGCCAGTATCCAAAGGATACAGAGAAGGTTGACACTAAATGACTTGTTGATACATTTCTAGTGTGAGTCTCCTAAGGCAACAGAGGATGTTTAAACTAAATAACTTGTATTTTCAAATACAAAAAAAAGCAGATGTATGTACGATTTTCGATACAACATATAACATGGACAGTACAGAAGCAGGCTCAATGAATACTTGTAGTTAAATGACTACTAACTAGGAAGGTAGACTATTACTCTTGACGAGTCTTGTTGCTTCTTCGATGCAGCATTAAAGAGTAAGAGCAAAGACTTTTTGACTCTGAGTCAGAATGTGACTGAAGGGAAGAAAACAATAATCTTGTTGAGATTAGGCTTCTGAAGAAATTTTCTGTCTGTATCTTCATTCTAGACAGAAAATTTCTTCGGAAGCCTAATCTCAATCTCAACGAGATTAGAGCAACATGTCCGTCACCATATCTAGATATCGAGAGGAGAGTGCTGGGATCTAATCAGCCCGCTGAACCATTCCACATGTTTGTGTCTATCCCAATCCATATGATGGTAAGACTATCACTAGCTTCTCATGTCGCACCTGTTCTTTCCATGTGAAAATGAGTCTGTATGAATATTCTTCAGTAGACATTAAATTGGTCATTGGCATTGCTAGCAATCTTTCTATCACTCTCCCAACTGACTCTACCAATGACCAATTTCAAACTTGAATCTGTAGGCCCCTGTACTACAGGTAGCCTGTAGATGTAAGCATACTTTCTTTCCGGTGTGTAGAATGTACGGGTACGTAAATACCCTAATGTATTTCTACCTTGCACTAGTGTGTTTATTTTTTGTTTTTATTTTCATCAAAGCGGAAGTTTTTTTATATTATAGCGCCACCTACAAATAGTACATTGAAAAAATACAACGGAGATAAAAATTACATTCGCGAGATTCACAGTACATGCGAGATTATACTGTCAAGTCGACAAAGATTGAAGATTGAAGAAGTGTTTATTCCGTCAGAAGAAATACACTGTGTATTTCTTCCGTGGAATTTCTACCCTAGTGTGTTTTATCCAAAAGGAAAGAATACACTGGTGGAAAGAATTCACTGTTACATAGACACAAGGATTTATATAAATCCTTGATAGACAGTACGTCAGTAGAGAGTGGCAACTGGTAATTAAGCCATTCTCATCATTTTTTTTTTGAAGATTATATTCACGTCTACTCAACACTTCAGACAGATACAGATACTAGATCTACTACTAGACAATACTCATGAAAAAGTCATGTAGTTGACAGTTGTAGTTGTTATGTTACTGTGCGGGTCAGGACATTGTCATGCCTGGCTTAGATAAACTAAAGGGACTTCACTATGACGTTCTTAGATAAACTAAAGGGACTTCACTATGACGTTTCTTTTCTCTGGAGAATAAAGACACCTAAAAAAGAAAAGAAATAAGCTTGCCACGACCCTTACAGACTACAACTAACGCTTTTATAATGTAGCAGACAACTTATTAATTTTACCGGAAGTTCACTCCCGCCTCTCTAACCCATAATTCAATCAACTTCCGGTCTAGTTGGGGAGGAGATCACTGAACATAAAATTAGGATTTTAAATGTTTTCTTATGAAATTGGTGGTTGCGATATACTTATGCAGCTGACATACATCGTCCGGTATATATATGCGTAATTTTTATTTTTCATGTCTGCTTATTTCTTAACTAAACCCCGAAATCAACAGATTTTTACCATACTGAAACTGCAAGTTTGAAACATTCAACCAGTCTGACACTCGTCACACTTGCGATACGATTTTGTATATATATATGTGTGTTTATTTTCAAACATGTACAATGTGTACAGCTAGGCTTGTCAGAAAAAAGAACACACTACCCTAACTGTTCATTCATTTTCTCAAACGGTATATCATTCCACCATTATCTTTACACTGTTCTGCCTACTGATTCACAGCACTCAAACCCACAGAGCTACCCAGTGCATCTCCAGGTGGCAAATAGGGAGTGTCAGGTCTTAATAAGGAACACCTGATTGTGCATATAGTGGGTAACGTGTTTGGAGAGTGCCACACTAAAACCCTATTTTGTAGATTTCTGAAATGAGTAGGAGCGAATGCTTGTCTTTCCCTAACATAGTTGTTTTGTACGAGTCATTTCATATTATTGAACTTGTTCTTGTTCTGATTATAACTGAAATACTGCTCACTGGACATTTAGCAATAATCAATCAATCTTTACTGTTCAGAGTTTTGGATATCGATTTCTACCAAAATATATAAATTATTGAGGTATGCATTTAGGGATAATGTCAGTGACAGCCAATAATCTGTTTATCTGATCAGGCAGTGTTGTCCTGCATAATTAAGGACAAGTTTTCAACTAGTTTTCTCTCCAATTTGCCCGAAGTTACTGGTAGAGTTAAGTTATATTCAGATTCATATTCATTTCCGTGTAATAATGCAGGGATCGCGCTGTCGGTCGCCAATGTCGCAATTTGCGATTTTTTTTCTTGACTGGCGACTGAAATCGGCTTCTGGCGATTTTTTTGGCGCCTAGATTTCCTTGTGTAAAATTATCTATAATCACTGTGTACCGTAACAAAAATCAATAATCCATAAAATACACTACAATGACAATTTTATTACATGTTACAAGCACGCGGTTACAAGCCAATCAACGGATTATAGAATTTTTGTTTTGATTATGTAATCTTTGATCTCACCTGGCTTGATTTACCTGGACAAAGAATTCAATCAACGATAATGATTTTTTTAAAGTTATGACATGTACTCAAAATGCCACAGTACATGTATGTATCATATTTAATATGAAATTTAAAAAGTGGACATAATAATTTTGTAATCGTCATTCATTGCAGGATTTGTCACAATGTCCGCCATATATTACGTACTATTTTTTGTCACGTTTCATTTATGAAATTGTCGATATCATGTTTATTGAAATCTATCGTATCCATTAATTATTTTGAAAGTGATTTTCTCAAAAAGTTATAAACTTTAAAATGGTGCGATCAGCAGTTCACAATCCAGATTGTTATCGATCTGTTTCCGGGTAACAATTACGTTCTATTTATAGCACTATTTACAAACAGACACGTGTTTGCAATAAAAAAAAAATAACTACTTTATTTTTATTCCAATTGTTGCAATTTGATTATGAGGTCTGAGAAATAATAATTTATTTTACAACTTGCTTCAGTTTATGACGTTTGTTCTATATTTTCATTACCTACAAGGAATCTACATTTTTTGTACATATAGAAATTGGACAAATTTGAAATGAACAGAGAACATAATTTTTTTTCTATTGAAGACTACACAAATATGCAGTGTTTTCCCTAATTTTCATTGTAAGAGGTCAAAGGCAATTTTGAACAGGTCATACTTGGATTTCCAAGTACATTTCTATATAAAATTTATGATTTGAACCAACCAAAAAAGTGCTTGAACCAGGCAATTTGGCCTGCTGCCTGTTCTTAGGGAAAACACTGAATATGAATTATTACAATTTGTGTGGTATTAGACCAAACCATAGTAATATTTCAAAAAAGTGGGGGGGGGGAGGTTTACAATTTGGGTTGTATTAGATCAAAATCGTAGCAATGTTATGTTTTATCAGTTGGTTGCTAATTTGCAGAGTATGTTCCCATCCTAGGAGGTTTTTCATATCTTTTCAATCTCCATCCACAGTTTCGGTTCGAAAAAATTGGCTCCTTGTAAAAATTTTAGCTGGCTCCTGACTTTCAAAACTGGCACCTGAAAATGGCACCTGGCGATTTTTCTGGCTCCTATTTTTTGGGAGCCAGAGCAGCCCCTGTAATGATACACATATAGGGCTATGTTTTATTTTGTATACTTCTTGTGAATATTACAATACCAAATTAACTCAATATTAAGGCTATATATTGATGGAAATGACAGATAATTGTTTGACGCCAAGGGGACGTTTTTAAGAAATATCATGACGAGGACAATTATAATAATTGTTTTGTACTTAGAAAAAACACTAAGTTGGATGTTTTTGATGTAACAGTCCATGTGTAGAAATGTCCCAGCATGCGGACACATTCTGACTCCAAAGTGATTGTTCTTTGCTTTTAATCTTTAATGATGCATATACACACATGCGGGGAGAAGAAACAAATATCAATTTTATAGTCTGGTTTGACTTGAACACATGATCTGCTGCACTCAATAGTATGCTATCCATTACACCAATGAGGTATGACATTGAAGAGCATCCAGTGGGGTTATCAACAAAATAAAAAATTCAGAATTTTTGCAAAACACATTAAATATATATTTCCTCTTTCAGGGAAAATTTAACTCTTGGATCTATGACAAAAGTGATGACTTTTCTTTCCCTATAGTTATCTGTTTGTATGGATGTTGACATCCCTTTAGCATTATCATATGGAATATATATTTATTTCTCAGCTAGTTATTTTTTTCTGTATTTTGTATTGTAATAATGTTTGGACTTTTGACATAAATGTGATTTTATGTTGCAGGAAATTTTGACTTGGCTTCAAATTTCAAGTAAGAAACAATGGCTTTAACAAGTGGTACGTATCCTGTGTTTTCATTTTTAAAGTAGATTGTGGTAAACTTTTTTATATTCTAATTATAATGTTTTTATTTCATTTAAATTGGACAAGAAATTAACAAACTATTGAGAATTTTTTTCAAGAAAGTATTCTTCTATTTAAATATATTCAATGACATAAGGTTAATTGGAAAATTTAATCAATTTTTAGCGCAATGCTGTAGATATTTTTTTTACTACAACAGTTTACAAGCATTTAACTACATCCTGTATCTGGTTGTCTCTGATGTCATATTTCAAATGATCACTCTGTGATGAGCCTACAAGTTATTGAACAAATGATCACTCTGTGATGAGCCTACAAGTTATTGAACAAATGCTCTGCATCTCCAGTAAAACTGTGCTGTGTCACCATCAAATTGCCAATACACTTCAGTAACTCTTCAAACACCATTCTGTTATTCCTTAATTAGATTGTCTTATTGCACAACAAAAATCATGTGGAAATATAATTATTAAATTAATATATTGTTTATTTTATTTCAGGTGGTGATGCCTGGAGAATTTCTGGAGAAGAAAGAACAAAGCATGACTCTCAATTCTTTCAGCTTAAACCTGTCAATGGTTTTATCACAGGTAATTTAATGAGAAGGTAGACATGTTATAGATTTATTTATCAACAAAAACTATGTTATATGGCATTTTTGTTTTTATTTTATATAATGCTGTCTACCCTTGGAAATCGATCCTCACCAACACAGGCTAAAACCAGGCATGTGATTATTTTTTCGTCTAACATGGCCGATCATTGTGTGCTCACTTATTATTTTTTCAATATGTTATGTGAATTTATTTGACAAATCTTATGATAATGATGTAGTTTTTATACGGTTTTGCAAAACCGTATTTACTTGTGACCTTTCGGCCATTTTTGTTTGTTTACATGACAACCGTCATGATCTTATCACCTGTCGAGACAAGAGATGGCTCATCAAAATATAGATCTGGTGCTTGTTAGATAACACTACACTTTGAATGTTACTACTTTTGCAGATTTTAAGATAACTTATCGTGTCTCAAATGGTAAATGTTTAACTATGACAAATTGTCAGGAGGATTAAAATGCCGATATTTATATTGTTTCTCTTGCTTGTATTATTACGCTAGTTTTCATTCATAAAAATTAACGACTTGTCCTACATTCAATTTTACGATAAATCTAGTTGTGTATGTTCCGTTTTCATTTTTTTTGACATTGTATAATAATGCTTGATTTTTGTAGCGCTTTGAGTATCAATTATTGTGTAAATAAAGTATTTATTTCGTTTCCTTGTAATGGGATTCCCCTTATAAGCTCATTAATTATTTCCCGCCATATACGACCGAAGTACGACAGTAAACGAAATAGTTCACAGTGATCGTGCGAAAATTTATGGAATCGGTTCTAATTAGTTTAATTTTGGGAACAGAATCAGCATAACAGAAATAATGAAAAACGTGGCATTGACGTAGGACGCTCTTTAAGCCTTTACTAAGATGCGAACAGTTACTGGCGTAGTAATTTAATCTATTATTTTTGCGTGGGTTTGTTGACAAA
>MJUT01050885.1:1081650-1092717 GCA_002080005.1 Gigantidas platifrons | reverse complement strand
CTCCCTCCAATTATTTTTGTGTCGTCTCGCGATGTAAACTTTTCATGATTAATTCCAAAATGTAGAAGTGTTAGACCATCCGAAATTGGTACTGAGATTTCTCATGTCGTCATGAAGTAAGGAATCTGCTAGCACCATGCCATTTGACTTTGACCCCATATTTACCCTTTAGTTTAATACAGAAACAATCCGCCCAGTGAGTATAAAGATTAATGTCATTCTTCCGTTAGGTATAGAAGAAAAACAACAGGTTTTAAGATAATTATACTACTTTTGACCATTTTTGACCGAATAATGGGTTGTCGGAGAAATGGGCTGTCGGAGCAATGTGCTGTCGGCGCAATGGACTGTCGGAATAATGGGCTGTCGGAATAATGACCTGACCCCAAACCAACCATCCAACCTTAGAATCTATTCCTGTAACTATAAGACCAAGAAATAACTTTTATCTGCAAACATTAAAATGTTTTAAGATAAAAGAAGAATGTGTTCTTAGGACACAGATGCCACTACTTCTAGCTAATATTAAAATGTTTTAAGATAAAAGAAGAATTTGTTCTTAGGACACAGATGCCCCTATTTCTAGCTAATATTAAAATGTTTTAAGATAAAAGAAGAATATGTTCTTAGGACACAGATGCCCCTACTTCTAGCTAATATTACAATGTTTTAAGATAAAAGAAGAATGTGTTCTTAGGACACATATGCCCCTACTTCTAGCTAATATTAAAATGTTTTAAGATAAAAGAAGAATATGTTCTTAGGACACAGATGTCCCTACTTCTAGCTAATATTAAACTTAATTATATGTTTGGTCCAACAGACAACAACTCTCAGAAGGTCAAGGGAAACTAAACATGAAGCAGGAAAACAAGACAATTTGCCATTTTACAATAATTTAATTAAAAGGGCATAACTCTAGAACTGTACAAGACATTCACGCCAAAATCTGTGTATCGTGATCAAAATCACTGTGGAAAATCAAAACATTTAAGCCAAGGGTAAACACACCCTTTAAACCTTCTACTAGCCCTTATGATTGTTTTTTTTGGGGGAGGGGGGGGAGTGTCAATTTCATTTGATAAGTCTGACACTCTTCTTACCTGCCAAGTTTGGATCCATTTGGATGGGTAGTTCAACAGGAGAAGATTAAAATATGCAAAAATCAACTGATGTCAAAATCTCAAGTTTGCCATCACTGATTTTTCGTGAAAGGGTCAGATATATTTAACAGCAGTTAAATATGTATTTTTGAAATAAATGACTTCACATGTAACATGATGAAAAACAACTATGTGGGAACAGTTACAATACCTGATTGAAAAATCATAGAAATGGAGGGAAATTCAATACTTCTAACACAAGTATATAACTGCTCACTTTCCTGGCTTGTTACAGACACTTCAGTAAAAAGTGGCAGGGTTAAACTAGTTTTATTGACACAAACTTCCCCTCTTAGTGACAAAAATAAGTCTAAAACAACAAATACATTTATTTGGCAAGGGTTTTTATCATATACAATGGTATAATGGTGGTCTATAATAGATATCATTGTTAAACTACTTGTAACAAAACAGGAATGTCTACTATTCTCCTTAATAGATAGATTCAGAAATTATATGTTCATATACTGCATTGTGCATATATAATGACATCAGAAGATTTGAATTGACCAATCAAAAATGTCATAGATGTTTACCCATAATGCAATTGGATTTCTAAATCCATCCATTTCTTTGTTAAAATTTACATAACACAATCAATACAAAAAATCTTCATATACTGCATTGTGCATCCATAATGACATCATAAGATTTTAATTCACCAATCAAAAATGTCATAGATGTTTACCCACAATGCAATTGCATTTCTAAACCCATCCATTACGTTACTAAAATTTACATAACACAGTCAATACAAAAATGTCTACATAATTCATGTATATAATATCACTTGTATCAAAGTTCTAAACCAAACACATAAGGTCACACAACTCAATATATAACATTTAGTAAAACTTTAACAAAACAATACACAGAAGCATTTTTAGAATTTGAATATTTTCTACCTCACAAAACTTCCACTACTAATGGAAAGATGGTGTTTGTGAACATTTTGGCTTAACTACAATAGAAGTATATTTATATTTACAGCTAATAGTAGCTAGGCCACGTTGGCATGGTTACGATTACTTGATAAATTGGTAAGACGCTATACATACTTATTTAAATGTATTCTGCAATGGAAGTTATTTTACAGATATTTTAATACCATACAGTTTTCAGTCATACTTGTTTTAGCTTTCTTTCCTTTTTTTTGCAATCTGAACTTATTTTTCATATACTGGTACATGTATGTGTGAATTTATACTTGTAACATAAATACGCATTTTTCCTTTGATGTGTTTATGCAGTAATCAACTTAAAAATAGTGAACTTTTACAAACCATGGTCTAACATGAAGATCTTGATGTTATTCCATGATTATGACTTCACATGAGAATAATAGTGAAGTTTCTATGAAAGTGGGAGGAGCTTAAGTCATGGTTTAATATAAAGATCTACATGTTATTCCATGGTTAACGCGGACGTTGAAGAGAACACCCTTTTATCAATCGTGTAATTTCTGTTACAAACCATATATACCATGGATCTTACTCATGAACTTATTTAAACCAACTCATCCTTCGGATTCGTTGGTTTAAATAAGTTAATTCGTAAGATCCATGGTATATATAATACATGTATCACACAATATTTGTGCTTTTTCTTCTGGTCATTGTATTGAATGGTCTTCCTCGATTTACGGCTTCTGATTACCCCTTTGGCATCTTCAAAGTTTTCTTAAGGGGAAAGTTACTACGACATGAGCAAATGAGTAACTTCTAGCTATCCCAGAAAATGATTCTTCCGAGTTTAAGATAATGTTTATATTTGTGTTTTGTGACATTATATGTATTGGTAAACAACAACAAAAAATAAACAAATAAACAAACAACATCTTGCTATACGTCAGACCTAGGGGTAAAATAATATCGCTGGTATATCTATATATATATATCACAGGTGTATAAAAATAATACAAGGCAAATGTATACCACATGATAAAAATCTAATATTTAAAATTGCATCAAAACAAGTTCCATAATCAACTCCATTGTACAGGAAGATTGATGGGTTAAAAGAGAAATAATATACAATTACGGCCCTCGGAAGAGGTGAATATCCAAAATAATCAACTCCATTGTACAGGAAGATTGATGGGTTAAAAGAGAAATAATATACGATTACGGCCCTCGGAAGAGGTGAATATCCAAAATAATCAACTCCATTGTACAGGAAGATTGATGGGTTAAAAGAGAAATAATATACAATTACGGCCCTCTGAAGAGTTATGGTATTTAGCACCACTTTCAACAATATTTCAGTTATATCATGGCGGTCATTTTTATTAATGGAGGAAACCGAAGTACATGGAGAGAACCACCAACCTGTCCCAAAACACTGAAAATTGTTATCACAAAATATTGTATCGAGTACACCTCGCCATGAACGGGATTCAAATTCCCAACTTTAGTGGTGATAAGCACTGATTGCACAGGTAGTTGTAAATCTACCTACCATACGATTATGACCACGATGTGCCCTTCTATAAAAATAAACCTGACATATTAATTGCACAATGTAGGGGAAAATGAAGTTAAATTAGAACACATTATTAGTGACAAAACTTAAATGACGTCTTACTTTGCTTTATTTCTATTGGCTGATGCCATCAGTTATGTTGTCTGATATAATGTTGTATTCTAATATGACGTCCTTCTTTAGCTTGGCAAACAAACGAGCGATTTATTGAGATGGCAAAATCTCATTAGCACATGCATGGTGTATACATTTAAGCCAGGTAATAAAATCACAAAATAAAATTATATACACAGTTGTTTTAACGTTTACAATATTTATATTCACTGAATATTCCTGTTGGCATAGAGCCAAATGTTGATATCCATGCTTTTCATATGTAACGGGTCAAAATGTAATTACGTGGCATTGATTACATAAATATTTATTCTTTTAATCTTTCATTTCTATTGAATGGAAGATAAACAGCAAATACATATATAAATATTTTGAAAAATCTGGTCAATATTATTAATACTGTCATTTTTCTGGTCAATATTATTAATACTGTCATTTGTTGATGATGTTAATATTATATAAATAACACAATAGCTAAGATTGTAGTAGAGTGGATTGTTAACCAGAAAAAATCACAGACCTGCCTCGAGTCACAAATTTGATCACATAAAATGGACTCACCTCAACAATGGGAGATAATCAATAATCAATGGTCAAACTTGAGGAAGTTACATACCATTCAGAATTTTACTAGTAAACAGTCTTAGCCTTAATTTTTTTTCACTTACTTGCCCGAAATCCAAATTTAGAAAAAAAAAAACATTTTAGGCCATACAAAGTTAATTTCTTGGTTCTCAGGCCCACCTGCATGTGGAAATTCGTCGCGGCATTGCAGAATTTTTTGCAAAAATAGTTAAAAAAAAAAATTTAAATGCAATAGCACTGTCCGTACGGAAAAAACAACTGCATCCGTTTTTCTCTTATATCGCGTGGTCGGTGAAACGCTTTAAAACGCATCATGCTTAAATGAGATTTAAAGCATCATTATGACAATGTATAAATAAAAAACATGTTTCCGTTTGACATTTAGACAAAATGTCAATCGTTTCTGTGCAAATTCGGCACAAATGTTTGCCAGTTTTACCAGGAAACATAATAGGGGGGCTTCTCCGAAGCTTGTACCTGATTGGAATTGTTTACGGAGATAAAAAATGGTACGTTCGGAGCAGCGGATTGGACGTTTCCATAAAAATTAACCACTTGTGATGTTTCTGCCACCATCGGAAGAAATAAAATTGAAATTTTCAATAAAATAATGAAAAGATTTATACATTGCCATATTTTTCACAAAAAAAGAAGAAAAAATTCCCCCTCATCACTTTTTACAGCAGTAAAAGGATAAAAAAAAATGCCGCCCTCCCTCATCAATTTTGACAAAAAAGGGCCTGAGAACCAAGTAATTAACTTTGCATGGCCTTATTTAATTTTTCATAATTTTCACTGGTCTGAATCCAGTTTTACTTATCCCCGGCTTTGGGCAAGTGGGTTAGCGTGAAGACTGAGTACATATCTTAATCAGCATACTTCATATTACATCAAGCGGCATATATTTTACAAAATCTAAGCCAAGAAGGCCAATTATTATTGTAATCTACTTCAAATCTCTGATTCTATCTAAGAGTTTTAAAGCAGATATAAGCATGATAGCATACATACATGCATGCTACATTATAGGTGGGTGGCAGCAATAGATAGTTGCACATTTTCAATTTGATTCTCAAATTATACATTTTTTCATAAGAGTTATTTGCCCTACAACAAGCAAAATGGTACCCATTCCACTAACGGAAGGGAAAAATAATTGGAGTATAATTTTCTTAACATTTGTAGATATTTGAACCTTGTCAAAAAACAGAGGATGATTTTATAAGAACTAGAAAATAAACAAGTAGTTACAGCATTAAAATGTTGTACAGAGAATGGAGAACATATTTGTTATTATACCCCCGCTCCACCGGAGAGGGGTATACTGTTTTACCTCTGTCCGTCCGTCCAAGATATTTTTCATTGCATTTTTCTCAGCAACAATTGATGGCAGAAATCTGATATTTGGTCTCAAGCTTCATATAGGTATGCCATATTGTGGGAAGCGTTTTTGGACCCGTCAGATTCCTACTTCCTGTTTGCCGACTTAGTTGGTTTTTATACACATTGAACATAATATGCGGGGGGTATCATAAGTGAGCATTAGCTTACAGTTTATCTTGTTTTCACTGAATTTTGCATGAAATGCGACCATTTTGTCCACCTTAAAGGGAAATAACTCCTATATAAACACGCTAAGATACATAATTTTAGAATCAAGTCTGAAATATACAAATGGTAAACATACTGTTGACCATATAATATCAATACAAATAAAACTTAATTACATACAAATCAAGGCTACATTTACATGTATATAAGTACATACATGTATATCATCTTCAAAACAAGAAGTAAATGTTTTATAGCAAATAACATTTTCTTACTTATTCATATCAGTTCTTAAAAAGATGTATGTATACCTTATAAATGTCTGTCACAGTGAAATCTGTATAAACTGAACCCTGTTTAAACCAAACTTTAAATAAAGTCCCAATGTATAAAATCTTTGTTGATTTAATCTGTATAAACAAAACACCTGTCTATTCTGAACACAAAAGTTGGTCCCAATTGCAAGGAGGTTCAGTTTAGACAGGTTTCACGATATTTAAAAAAAAATGTATAAATATCAAGTGAGGCTTCAACACAACATACAGTATAGCATAATCTCTCATTGTTTTTTGTTTTTGTTTTTTTTTTTTTGGAAAAAAGGCAATAAATGTGATCAGATAATAAAGAATCTACTATGCCCTGTCACTGTGCATAACTATATTGAAAATGCATGAAAATGTTAAAATCCCACAACCCCTACAAAAACTACAGATAATGTGTGTCTCAACCTTCATAACTGACGATATTATATTAAACAAACAAACAAAACATTTATAATGAATAATAATAAAATATTAAAGCTATTTCTGTTTTTGACTAGACAAAAAAAATCTAAATAAAATTTAAAAGAGACAGATAAATATAGAATGTTTTATTATTCTGAGTACTGAGTATGGCACTTAATAATAAAATATGTACAATATAATACTTATGTTTTTCATGTTAAACACTGAAGTGTGGAATGAATGTTAAGATTGATAGATAATACAGTAGTCCCCCTGTAATAAGATCACTCCCACCAAAGGGCCACACCCACTTATCAGGCCACTCCCACCAAAAGGCCACACACTCTTATCAGGTCACTCCCACCAAAAGGCCACACACTCTTATCAGGTCACTCCCACCAAAAGGCCACACACTCTTATCAGGCCAGATTTTTGATGCCCTGAGATTGTAAAATACTACAAAATGTCCTCCCTCAAGACAGGCCACCCCTCTTATAAACGCCATTTTCTCATTGTAGAAGGGGTAGCATTATAAGATTGATTGATTTATTTTATTGTGTTTAATGTCACTTTCAGCAATATTTCAGCTATATCATGGTGACCAGTTTTAGTGGTGGAAGAAGTCGGAGTGCCTGGAGAGAACCACCGACAATGGGCAAGCAACTGGTAAACTTTATCACTTGCGGCTGCGAGTCGAGTCCACCTTTTTTTGTAATTTACAAAGCCGGGTGCGAACCCACCCGTATTGGTGATAGGCTTGTATGAGTTGTTACATAATCCAACTACCAACCTCATTGAGCCACCCGACCCTACAACTACCTAACTCATGGAGCCACCCGGGCCCTACAACTACCTAACTCATTGAGCCACCCAGGCCCTACAACTACCTAACTCATGGAGCCACCCAGGCCCTAGCATTATAAGAGGACTACTGTATTACATTGGGGCAATGTAAAAGACATAAACAGCACATTTTATCTTGTTTTATATGAAGCAGACGTCAGACTTACGGTAATAAAACTTATTATCATATGCATATTTCTTTTATATTTTATTAAAGTGTTGCCTGAGGGCAAGTGTGGACACAGAAATGTGCTGTCCAAAAGGCAAGTGTGGATGTCAACATTTCATATTATTTAACTTAAAAAAAAAAATAAAAAATTCATGGACACAGGGGTCCTGGATTTTTTTTAAATAAAAAACTAATCCTGGATTATTACTTTTGCTTAAAGTCCGGTCCTGTGTTTTTATTTCAAATTTCCATCATAGCCACTCCCCCCCCCCAAGGGATATAAAATTGTATCATTAATAATAAATTAATAAATAATAAATTCAGATTTTCTATTTAAAATAAATCTTATTTACAAAACCACTAATATTTGTTCAATTTTTAATGCTGATTTAAGCTTTAGTCGCAACAAATTTTTATTTTTCTCTTTAAACTGTCGAAACATAACATTTATTTAACTGTAAAATTCACAAATAAAATCCCCCCCTTTTTTTCCCTTTTTTCTTGTTTAAATCAATGATCAACAATATTCCAGATTCTATATTTATAAACTATTGACATGAGTAACGTTGCTAAACCATGTGGAGTCAGTGTGTCTTAAATCGGTCATCCAATCAGGACATTCATTATTGTCCAAGATAAAAATACATCGCTAAAATTACCTGTGGGTGTTTCTCCACTTCAACTCGTAAATTTACATAGTAATCGGAGATATTTCGTCATAAAACTTCACACATGGTTTTGTCTATCATATTTCTTGAAGACAAACATAAAATTTTATTGCATTTGTCAATATTTTATGAGTATCGACAGTTTTTTCAACACTGTATCTGTTCACGTGACTACACATGCTACTCACAGTGACCACCCATATTAGCATGTATCACCAGTATTTTGTTAACATGGTATATAATAAAACAGAAATATAATAACTAAGTTATTGTTAAAACAGTAAACTAGAGGCTCAGTAGGCTGAGCCTGTGTCGCTCACCTTTCATTCTGCTTTGAGGAAACTTAATACAGAACCTTCCATAGGTGCTTCCCACCAAGTTTCGGTTAATTTGGCTAAGCAGTTACAGAGAAAAAGATTTTTAGAAATCGACCAATCAGAAACAAGAATGGCCTGTGGCGGCCATGTTTATAAACGGATGGGAACTAAATGCACAATCTTTATAGATGACCTTTCAAGGATGTTTCCTACCAAGTTTTGATTCATTTGGCAAAGCGGTTTCAGAAAAGAAGATTTTTTTAGAAATCAACCAATCAGAAATAAGAATTGCCTGTGGTGGCCATGTTTGTTAACGGATCAGAAATAAATGAACAATCTTCATAGATGATCTTCCAAGGATGCTTCCTACCAAGTTTTCATTCATTTGGCAAAGCGGTTTCAGAGAAGAAGATTTTTTAGAAATCAACAAATCAGAAACAAGAATTTCCTGTGGTGGCCATGTTTTTAACGGATCGGAAATAAATGAGCAATCGTTATAGAGGACCTTCCAAGGATGCTTCCAACCAAACTGTGATTCATTTGGCTAAGCGGTTTTAGAGGAGGCGATTTTTTAGAAATCAACCAATCAGAAACAAGAATTGTCTGTGGCAGCCATGTTTGTTAACGGATCGGAACTAAATGAGCAATCTTTATAGAGGACCTTCCAAGGATACTTCCTAACAAGTTTCAATTCATTTGGCCAAGTGGTTTCAGAGGAGAAGATTTTTATAGAAATTTAAACAATCAGAAACAAGAATTGCCTGTGGCGGCCATGTTGGTTAACGGATCGGAACGAAATGAGCATTTATTATAGAGAACCTTCTTTAGATGCTTCCTATCACGTTTTGGTTCATTTGGTCAAGCAGTTTCAGAGGAGAAGATTTTTTAAAATCGGCCAATCAGAAACAAGAATTGTCTGTGGTGGCCATGTTTATTAACGGATCGGGCCAAAATGAGCAATCTTTAAAGAGGACCTTCCATAGATGCTTCATTCCAAGTTTCAGTTCATTTGGCTGAAGGGTTTCAGAGGAGAAGATTAAAATGTGAAAACTTAACGGACAACAAGACGATGTACGAGACGGACGCCAAGTGATGGCAAAAGCTCACGTTGCCTTTGGCAAGGTGAGCTAAAATCAAATATAATAATAAAACTATTTAATTAAAAAAAAAATTCAACAAAAATTGCAAACAAACATTTTAAATAAGAGAACAATGAAACAGAAGTATATATAAAAATATATTTGTCTGAGTTAAACATACATATAGCACTGCAAGCTTTGCTTGAAATATATGTATAACAAATTGATCGATTTTCAATTTCAACCAATTTATTTGTAAGTGAAAATAAAAACACATCATTTATAACAAACAGGAAAACTAAAAAAAAAATACTTTGAATAAAGACGAGTCAAAATGGTACAGAAATCTAAATATTTGAAAACACAAAAAACAAACAATAGCATTTTCTGACAAAAATAAACAATATTCTCAGACATAACAAAACAAAAACAAAGGTAAGACATATAACAAAACAATCAAAATTTTCAAACACAAAAAAAGATTTCTTGTAATTTATGGTAGCATTGGAGACCTGGGATAGTTAAACCTACACAGATGATATAAAGAAATGTTCATTTCCATTTACATACAATGTACATGATTAAAAATGTTTGTATTCTTGGATACAAGCAATATGAAATAAACCTATGAAAAATTAATGTCACACTATCCCTAGATACAAATGTGACTGGTCAACAAATTGGAAGTTGTCGTCAAATATCATGTGATAAAGGTCAAATATCATGTCATAGAGTTCAAAGGTACATAAGATACAACCAACTATACCAGGCCTTACAGTCATAAAATCCATTGAGTACGATTTTCATACTGGTACTCCAAAATTGTCCAATCGGAACAGAGTATTCATTTGATACAGTGATTTGATTGGCTGTATTTTTCAAGTACAAGTACAAACTCGTGCTGGAAAGTTTTATTGCCATAAGGCTTGAGTTTATGGTAATAACCATATCATTAAATAAAACTAGACGCGGTTCAATCATGAGAACACAGTACATGTAAACAAAAATTCACTAAGTACAAACACAGAACACCAGCTATAATAATATGTTTTCTGAATACAAATGTCCTTTAAATATGAAGGTATATGTATTACTGGAGAAACAAACCCTCATATAAATAAATCTTAGGATTTAAGTCATATTAGATTCAAAGATACATAGATCCTATTGCAAAAATTACAGATTTATGAAAAACAGTTCATTTATTAATAACAATAAGGACCATTTTCTCATTTTCTTTAAAGATAATGTACTAACAATCTGATGAGAATCATATCTTTAAAGATAATGTATTAGCAATCTGATGAGAATCATATCTTTAAAGATAATGTATTAGCAATCTGATAAGAATCATATCTTTAAAGATAATGTA
>MJUT01050885.1:1060969-1080852 GCA_002080005.1 Gigantidas platifrons | reverse complement strand
AGAATCATATCTTTAAAGATAATGTATTAACAATCTGATAAGAATCATATCTTTAAAGATAATGTACTATCAATCTGATAAGAATCATATCTTTCACTCGCTCCTCTTTACCTATACCATAAACATTGCCATCCAATGAAAATGTTGTTTTCACAGCTATGAAAGTGTTATAATTTAATAATAAATTCCTTTGTTTGCTACGAGAAATCTGATTGGTTGAAATAGGTCATAACCCATATTTATCATATCAATAAATATTCATAAGATAGGGTCACTTGCATGTGACCCTTAATGGTGTTTCTTCATATCTCCCATGCCACGACATATCAGTAAAGAACAGCAAGTGACAGAATAATTTTAAGGAGATGTACCACGGTACTGATACTCAGTCCTCACAATGAACACTGGTCTTCTGGCCCTAGACCAGTAATACTTTGTTTGCACCAGTCATTTTTTCAGTTTTTATTTAGAATTACATGTTAAAAAAAAAAAAAATTGCCTCGGACCAGTAATTTAAAATTTTCATTTCGAGGACTAGATACTAGTTATTGTTGCTTTCTCAAATTTTCAATTGCATCTAATTTTTTATCATGTTATACATTAATAAGCACAAAATTAATTAAAACCTGATTTAGTTACAAAATATAAAAAAAGGCACTTCAAACCTGGTAGTCATAAACAGCAATAAATCAGTACATTAGTAATAATAACAAATATATCATAAATAAAATTTGCGTGGAGATTCTCTTGAACTCACCGTTACATATCTTAAACCTGAAATCCACAAAAATTTGGTAAAAAAGCAGGAATTTAACATAATACATGTTGTAAAACATTTATTAAATATTTTTTTTAAAACAAAAGCGACTACTGACCAAGTTTAAAGTATATTGTCTGATGTCTTAGCAATAAATTTCTGTGATAATTTAACAACACTGAAGTAAGGGAGTTCAACCAACACAGATCTCAAAGTTAAAATAAATTTATATTTGGTGATCAAAGTCATGAAAATAGGTCCTGACATAAAATAAATGTCAAAATGACACAGATTCATAGAGACAGAAAATTATCCCTAAAAT
Organism: Gigantidas platifrons; assembly: GCA_002080005.1. NCBI lineage: Eukaryota > Metazoa > Mollusca > Bivalvia > Mytilida > Modiolidae > Gigantidas > Gigantidas platifrons. The sequence continues at coordinate 1,079,773 of MJUT01050885.1, read as the reverse complement.
AAAATTAACATGGATTTCATGTAAAAAAAAGTATGTCAATCAAGCAAATACTGGTACATGAAAATCATGTAAATTTCAACTTCTTTTTCATAGAAATTTTGTGTGATATTTACCCAAAATTTATGTGATATTTACCCAAATTTTATGTGATATCTACCCAAATTTTATGTGATATCTACCGAAATTTTATGTGATATTTACCCAAATTTTATGTGATATTTACCTAAATTTCATAAGGTATTTACCCAAATGTAATAAGGTATTTACCTAAATTTCATTCAATATTTACCCAAATTTTATGTAACCATAACAATTTCATGTCAATTTTGATGGTTTAATAACGGTCAAATTCATGTGAATTTAGAATTCCTTGTGAGTAAAATGTGCATGTGTGCCTACTTAAAACAATACAGAGAACTACCTCCATAGAATGACAGTAGTGTTATTTAATTGCATATCTAAAATTAGTGAAATATCCAAATTAGTCTCTGGCTATATTGTGAATACGACCATGTATATATCATGCCTATTCAGTCCACGTTCCTTGAATAATAGAGCATGTCATTTTTATTAAAAATTAATTTGATAGCTGAACCAAAACATCCATTAAACCATTATAAACCAATTATAATTAAGAAATAATTCATGGGGGCTTGAATATATACTGATTTTACCACGGGTAGGCCCTTTATGCCAAATATTTTACCTCGAGCGATAGCGAGGGGTAAAATATCGGCATAAAGGGCCAACCCGTGGTAAAATCAGTATATATTCAAGCCCCCATGAATTATTTCTATTCTAATAGGACAAATACGGTATTTGAACAGCCAACACAAATTATGACGTTGCCGATCAGCTGATATACCAATATATGCATATTTTACCACAGGTTTGAAGGACGTCATATTATAATATAACGTATGAGTATTATAGAGTAAAATAAAATTAAAAAACAAAAATCTCTTTGGGTCAAAGGTTACAACTACAAGCTTGGAGTATTTTATTTGTTTAAATAAGAGAGATTCAAGTTTTCAAGTTTGAGTATTAAATATGTTTGTAATCAAGACATAGCTGTAGGGCTATACAACCAAGTCTTGAGTATTTAATTTTGTCCATGTAAGAGATTCAAGTTTACAAGTTTGAGTATTATATATTGGTGCAGTCTGACACAGCTGTAGGGCTATACAACCAAACTGTTACCTCTTTAACCAAAAAATGATCAACTTAACTACCGATAGTCATAATGAGTTGCATTAAAATAACTTAATCATGATTACAATAACCATATGATTACATAGACCAATTATATTATAACTTATGAGTACTATAGAGTTGTCATGTAAACATTCTAAGACAAAAACTTTGATCAAAGGTTACAACTACAAGTTTGGAGTATTATATTTTTAAATATGAGAGATTCAAGTTTTCAAATTATTATATGTATTAAAGAGTTGTCACTTAAAAATTCTATCACAAAAATCTCTTTGGATCAAATGTTACATTTTCAAGTGTAGAGTATTGTATTTTTAAAATATGAGAGATTCATGATCAAGTCATCAAGTTTTGAGTATTTTATATTTTTGTAATCGGACACAGCTGTAGGGCTATACAATCAAACTGTTTCAGCTTTAATCTACAAATGATCTACTTATCAAACGATAGTCACAATGTGTCTGAGCGTTATCTAATAAAATCTTGAAATGTGTTGTGTAAAATAACTTAGTCATGATTGATCTAACAGCTTAATGAACTACTTAACTACCAATAGTCTTCATGTGCTTAGTCAAATTAACTTAATCATGATTGATCTAATATCCTAATGATCTACTCAACTACAGGTAGTCTGAAGGTGTTGTGTAAAAATAACTTAATCATGATTGACCTAATATCCTAATGACTTACTCAACTACCAGTAGTCTTAAGGTGCTGCATAAAAATAACTTAATCATGATTGATCTAATATCCTAATGATCTACTTAACTACTGGCAATCTTAATGTGATTAGGCCAAAGAAAAAATATGTGTGTTTATGGTCACATGTCAAAAAAATCTAGGGGTCAGTCAGTCGGCATTAATTCTTTTTTTTTTTTTACTATCGGCAAAACCAGAAATAGTCGTTCCCGGTTCCAGAATCCGATATTTCATTTTCGAAATTTCAGCTAAGCCGTCATTTGTTGAAGCTGTTTTATGACGAGTTACGAAGTTTTTCTATCTTCTTTGCTCTCAATTTCGACAAAAAGCTAGTGGATGAATAAATAAAACATTGCTGCTGATTAAACAACAAAAATGGTTTATATCCAAATTCTGTGTAAAAATTGATAGGGTCACTAACAAAAATTGGGGTCGATCGGGTGACCGTAAACACACATATTTTTTTTTTGGCCTTAGTCAAAATAGCTTTATCGTGATTGATCTAATATCGTAATAATCTACTTAACTACTGGTAGTCTTAATGTGCTTAGTCAAAATAACTTAATCGTGATTGATCTAATATCTTAATGATCTCTTTTAACTACCGGTAGTCTTAACGTGTCATGTAAAATTACCTAATCCTGATTGATCTAATATCTTAATGATCTACTTCACTACCGGCCTTAATGTGTTGCCTAAAAATAACTTAATCATGATTGATCTAATATCCAATTTATCTAATTAACTACTGGTGGTGTAAATGTGTTGTGTAAAATAGCTTAATCATGACTGATCTAATCTCCCAATTATCTACTTAACAAGTTTCCATTTAAACATATCTCTGACCCAAATGGTAAAAGCCTTAACTACAGATTTATACTTTCAAGTGAAATAACTTAAATCATGATTGATCATATATCACTGTGATGTGTACTAGTAATATATTTCCAGTCAATTTTCAAGTTTAATGTCTTCTCTAATTTGTGATCTAACTTAGCTACAGTCAGAATTAGGGGAATCAGATGGACTGGAACTGGAGCTATACTTGGCTTGCTGTATCATACCCTCTGTTGATGATCCCATCTGAAATAATCCTGCTCGCTTGGTAGAGGTGTTCACCTCTCCTCTCAAAAATCGTTCTAACTTTTCAACGCAGGCATCTTGATAATCGTGAATCCACCTAAAACAAAAATATATATCAACAATCACTGAACATTATTGTTTTTGGTTTGGTTTGGTTTACGGTGTTTAATGCCACTTTCAACAATACTTCAGTTATCTTGTGGCGGTTAATTTTATTCTTGGAGGAAACTGGAGTATATGGAGAAAACCACCAACCTGTTACAAGTCACTGACAAACTTTATATCACATAATGTTGTATGGAGTACACCTCGCTTGAGCGGGGTTCGAACTCACAACATTAGTGGTGATAGGCACTGAATGCATAGGTAGTTATAAATCCAACTACCATACGATCATGACTACGACGGCCCCAACATTCTTGTGAGTCAGGACAATTTCTCATGAATTTTATATTTGTTCAACTTTAAAATAAACTTCCCCAGCCGAGAACAAAATATTAATAGTAATCATGTCTTACTAATAAAACAATAAAATTTGCAAAACGTAATAAAGGATTAAGCTGGGCATGGGATGTCAACAAGGGCTTCCTTCTGCACCAGTTTTACTGCAGTCAAGCTTAACTCGAAAACCATAACTGATTAAGGAAATCCACTGGAATACTACCTGAAGCTCTCCATAAAAAAAACTCAGAAGATACCCTTTTTGGCACTTTGGGGTTTATTATTCGGAAACAGGTATGGCTACAATACTCCAATTCAATCCCAACCTTGATTCTGTGCCACAGATCAGTGTGTTCAAAATTCAGAAGTTTTATCACATTCAGAAATCCTAATAATGAATAAGAAATGAAGTATACCTGATACCATTAAAATAAGAAATCTGTCTCATATCTTCTGGTAGTTGATCAACTGCTGGCCAGGTGAAGTTATCAAGAATAGGTATAATATTGCATTTACTCTCTAAGGCTGCTACTATCTCCTGTTGAGGAAAAAGATATAAAATAGGGTTTTAGAATAGGTATAATATTACATTTACTCTCTAAGGCAGCTACTATCTCCTGTTGGGGAAAAAGATATAAAATAGGGTTTTAGAATAGGTATAATATTACATTTACTCTCTAAGGCAGCTACTATCTCCTGTTGAGGAAAAAGATATAAAATAGGGTTTTAGAATAGGTATATTACATTTACTCTCTAAGGCAGCTACTATCTCCTGTTGGGGAAAAAAAAGACATTAAATTGGGTTTTATAGTTGAGGCTCTTAACTTGAAATTAGTTATGTAGTTGTCTTGATAAATAGAAGCAAAACTAAGGTCTCTTTGTAGTGCAGTAGCCCCCCCCCCTTTTATTCGACCCCTGCTTCTGCAATGAAAAACTCTCTTGATAGGGACAATTTACTAGTATATTACTATCTAAGCGCAACTAAAATCTGGCATATTAAGAGGGGTGGCCTTTAGCGAGAGGGCCTTACAAGAGGGGGCTGCTCTAATAAAGGATATACTTCCTACTATAAGCTAAGCTTTTTTACTTTGGTGAGATGTTTTCCCATCTACAGCCAGGACCTAGATTTCCAATGGTTCCTGTTGTTTGTGTGTTTAGAAGTTTGCTATTTGGCAGGAGGTTTTGTATTGCAATAGGTTCTATTTGTCAGCGATTACAGTTCAACTTTATATTTCCAATGGTTTGCTACCAATGAGGAAGCTAATGAACCTAGGGTTCTTGCAGGTCAGTTGAAGTCATCACTTTGAAAGTTTTACAGTCGGCATCATGACTTGGTTCACCGTTATAAAATATCTGTGACACAGATAACCACCGTTTGTTGTAGTCACAATCCCAGTCTCCTTAACTCTTTCATGACTTATCATTGTTTAATAAGAGTACCATGACGATGTCACTAGTAGAGCAGGAAATGCTTACCCTTCCGGAGTACCTGAGTTCACCTCCGATTTTCAGTGGGGTTCATGTTGCTCAATCTTTCGTTTTCTGTGTAATGTTTTGTAGATCGTTGTTTGTTATATTGTTCTTTTTCTTTCGGCCATTGCATTTTCTGCCATTCAATTTACAGCTTCTGATTACTGTTTTGGTATAATTAAACAAATAATTTCTTTTAATAATAAATAAAATGAAATTTAGAGAAAAAAAACATATACCATCCACTTACCCTGTGAATCCAATCTTTCTTGGTTACATCACCAATACATCTATCTAAGGCATTAGGTGTTAGGACAAGTATAAAGTTCTTAGATGCTACAACACTGGCTAATAACCCTTCATCAAATTTACCAGCACTTAACTTCTCAATGTCTAAAAATACTGAAAATCCTCTAAGCTGTAAAAATACCTTTAACAGACTGAAAAATAGAGAAAAATCAACTGTAAAAATACCTTTACCAGACTGAAAAATAGAGGGGAAAATAACCTATAACTAGAGAACGTTGATCTGGTGATCACAGATACCCCCGCATTCCAAATTTTCATCCAGAAACCTTTAAAGTCCCTATCTTCTAAGAGAAAAAGGGCCATTATTCATGGACGGTAAATGTCAATTTCACCATAATCAAACTTAATCTGTATTTTATGGTACATCACATTGTGTTAAAGTTTTGAAAAGATTTGGTTGAATCATACCTTAAAGGGATATCAAAGCTCATTTTGGTAATTTTTTGTATCTCATGAAAACTTGCAATTGGTTCAATAAATGATATTTATGAAACATTAACCTGGTTTTTATCAATGAAACTTTGTAAAAGTGACATAATTCGTTGATAATTCTGTCATATCTTGTGATCGTTGCCTTGAATTGAATTGTTGCTTCCTGGACAAAAATTCATTTTGACCCTTTTAAGAGATATTTTAATGATATTAGGGATTATATGGCCATGCAAAGTATTTTTGGATTGTTTTTACAATTAAATTGAAAAGAAACAGCCTTCGTCACGAATTGAAAAAATATATGTTAAAACGAGCTTTAATATCCCTTTAAATACCATCCGGAAACCTAGAAAGTCCCATTTTCTAAGAGAAAAAGGGCCATAACTTATGAACTGTAAATGTGAAATACACCATAATTAAACTTAACATGCATGTTATGGCATACAGCATTGTACTAAAGATTGAAAAGATTTGGTTGAGCGGTACTTTAAATATCATTCGGAAACGTAAAAAGTCCCTATTTTCTAAGAGAAAAAGGGCCATAACTCAGGAACGTTAAATGTAAAATGCACCGTAATCAAACTTCACCTGTATTTAATGGTTCACAGCATTGTGTTAAAGTTTGAAAAGATTTCGTTGAGCCATACTTTAAATATCATCCGGAAACCTAAAAAGTCCCTATTTTCTAAGAGAAAAAGGGCCATAAATCAGAAACGGTAAAAGGGAAATACACCGTCATCGAACTTAACCTGTATTTACTGGTCTACAGCATTGTGTTAAAGTTTGAAAAGATTTGATTGAGACATACTTTAAATATCATCCGGAAACATAAAAAGTCCCTATTTTCTAAGAGAAAAAGGGCCACAACTCAGAAACGGTATATGTGAAATACACCGTAATCGAATTTAACCTGTATTTAATGGTCCACAGCATTGTGTTAAAGTTTGAAAAGATTTGGTTGAGCCATACTTTATATATCATCCGGAAACCTACAAAGTCCCTATTTTCAAAGAGAAAAAGGGCCATAACTCAGGAACGGTAAATGTGAAATACACCGTAATCGAACTTAACCTGTATTTAATTGTCCACAGCATTGTTTTAAAGTTTGAAAAGATTTGGTTGAGCGGTACATTAATTATCATCTAGAAACCAAAAGTGTGACGGACGGACGGACATGAGGCTCCCTATATACCCCCAACTCTTGTCGAGCGGGGATATAAAAATACATTGAACAGACTGAAAAATAGAGAAAAATAAACTGTAAAATTACCTTTACCAGACTGAAAAAGGTAAGTATGTAAAAATCTCATGTCAAAGGTCACAACAGCATAAATCTTATAAACCACATCATAACATACACAAAACAGTGTCTCTAACAAATAAACTGCTTTCACTTGTGTACAATTTCAATGCTTTCCTTGTTAACAACCAGCTCAATTATCTATCAAAAACATTCTTTTATTACCTTAATTTTATCTGCTTCTAAGGTGCATTTTTGTTGATATAAGCCAGAACACTATTAAATAAAACAAGGGCAACGCAAAGCGTGGCGTATCCCCTTGCCTAAAAATTTGACCAGGTGACCTTGACTTTTGACCTTGAAAATCAATAGGGTTCCAGATTCTCTTAAGGACTAAGTATGTACCAAGTGTGGTCAAAATCCATTGAAGGATGTTGATTCTAGAGTGTTCACAAGGATGCTACACGGTAAATATTAGACCCTGTGACTTTGACCTTTGACCTTGAAAATCAATAGGATTCCAGATTCTCTTCAGTTTGGTCAAAATCCACTGAAGGATGTTGATTCTAGAGTGTTCACAAGGATGTTACGGAAGGACGGACGGTAGCGTTACTATATCCCTTCGCAACTTCGTTGGCGAGGGGATAAAGAGTTCCGATTGGATAAAATTAGATTAGGGGTATGGTTTCTTGACCATAAGTCCTAACATACAGAATAATTTAATACACACTTTGATGAACTTTTCGGGTTTTTTTTGTTTTGTTTGATCATTAATACAAAAAGTTATCTACTGTATATTTGTATAACTCTCTCTTCAAATCGTTTCATTTATTAAAAGAGATTTACACACAGGTTTCTGATCCTGATTATTTTTTACCTGGCTAACATTGAACCATTTGATCTTCTGTAACTTATAAACACATCAGTAACTTTACGTCCGTCAACACAATCTCCGGTATCGTTATCGGATATCTGTTCTTGTAAAACTGTAAAAAATCAAAAGTATGAGATATATTTTAAGTAAATAGTTTGAAGGCTTCGCTTAAAAACACCAAATGAGAGATTTTTCAGTAAATTACAGTGAAACCTGTGTAAACCGAACACCTATGGGACTCTATGATGTGTTCGGTTTAGACAGGTATTCGGTTCTAACAGGTTTGACAGAAAATGTAAATTTGGCCTGAAATATGTCTGATCATGAAGACAAGACCGACCTGGAACTGAAAAGTGATATGGAACAGATCTGTATCTGTGGCACAATTAGATGAAGATAGTTTTACAAATATATTGTATTTATTACAGAAAAATAAATAAATAAATAAATAAATTCCGAAAATTGTGTGTTTATACAAATGTAATTATATCTTTGTTTTCATCAGAAAGTCATCCATAGTTGATTGACGCATAGCAGATTTATTTTTAACAATTGTGTCTTCAGTCACCGATACTAATTCCTCGATGGTAGATAAATATCTGCTGTCTTTCGCGAGTGCAAAATTTCGTAAGTTTATCAACATTTTCATCACGTCGTCGTAATTCATTTCTGAACAAGGTAACGGAATACTTTTTGTGTTAACCTCATCTTCACTGTCGGTTTCATTGTCAAGCGATTGCGACGAAATGGTATCTCGAGTAAATTCTCGAAGTAGGTCTGATTCCCATTCATCATCGAAAATTGATTCCGTTATCAAATTGTCGTCAAGTTCCTCTATATCATCATGTGAAACAGACGGGTCACTCGATCGTAAACGTTGGACGAGTTCATTAAGAGGAATGTCATCATCCGGGTCTTCTACTTCGGAAGATAACAAGGCATCCAGGGGGAAACCTGCATCTCGAAAACATGATTCAATAGTTGATGTTTTCGTGTCGTTCCATGATCGTACAGTCCAGTGAATCACCTTCAAAACATTAATGTTCTTGCAAAGCTCGGAAGCTGATTCACAAGTGTCAATCTGAGTAAGCAAGTGTTTTATCATATGTTTTCGATATCTGGCCTTGAATGCACGGATAATGCCCAAGTCCAATGGCTGCAGCTTGGCTGTAGTGTTTGGGGGGAGGAACCTGAATTCAACATTGGTAAGTTTCAAATTGTGATCATGCGAAGTTGCATTATCTACAAAAATCATAATTTTTCTGGATTTTTTACGCACCTGTCTATTTATGTCCTTGGCCCACTCCGTAAAAATAACGTTTGTCATCCAAGACTTTCTATTGGATTTCCATGTCACAGGTAGAGATTCCACATCCAAATTTTTAAAGCATCTAGGCTTACATGAATTACCTATAAAAAGGGGTTTAAGTTTTTTCCACGAACACTGCAACATAACATAACTGTAATCCGATTTTTCGACATCTTTCCACCTTTGCATTCCTCGCCACGTTTAGCCAAAGTTTTATCCGGCAATGTTCTAAAGAAAAGTCCGGTTTCATCAGCGTTGAAAATATCCTTTAAATCAAAATCTTTGACTATTTCAGGCAATTTGCTTTTAAATTCAGAGACGACGTTCAAATTTACATTTGCACTCCAGGAGTGTGGAATTTCCATGCCCGACTCGTCCGACTCGTACATAGAACCTGCCGGACAAGTAGATTTTCCTTGCTAGCTTGTCCGGGGACAAGTAAAAATCAACAAATAAAAATAATTTCTAATTAAAATACTCTGGAAAGACAATTCCTCAAATGATATTATATCGTAAATATTGACGGTTATATAGATAAATGCTGTTTTTTTTTAATTGGAAACGATCACACGTTATTGTTCCGAAAGCAGCTAAAAATAACCAGAATTATACAAGTTATAAGTTGAGTATTACGACCCGATTGCAATGATAATTGTACTGCATTTACTTAACGATAACCGGGACCGTGTAACAGGTTTTTATTGGAGTTCCGAATGTGACGTTTCCTTGCTTGTATATATATACTTTTCATAAACAAACAGGGCCTTACATCCCTGAACGTATAATACAAATCGGGTTGCAGTCGTTAAAATGGACAAATATTTGATAATAAAAAAAAAAGACTGGGAATGATTCTGGCCACAATGAACATCACGAGAAAGTTAAATGCAAAACTCTAGCGGAAAGAGACACAAAATGTGAGGAAAAACACCCAAGTGGCTAGCTGATTTCTCATGCTTACTGCTGGATTCTGATGGTGTCTCATATTGAAATACCTGCAGAATATACTCTGATTTTGCTGACAAGAAATCATTAATGTTTATTGGCAAATTCGGGGACAGAGTGGATACCTATCTTCCCACCAGTCATCTGCAAAGTATGAAGACACCACTAAAACTAAATACTAGTACATGACTGTTTTGATTGATAAATCCATTGTCAAGGTTAATCAAAATGAACTTCATTGATATTAGATTTTTTTTTCAACACAGCTTATTCTGTATCTAAAAACAGCCAGCTATTCTCTGACTGCATATTCCTATTTGAAATCCAAATTTAAAATGGCCTTCATTTGGGCAGTGATCACTTAGGCAGGGATGTTTGTTTTAACTTTATTAAAACTATATTTCAAATTTTACGCAATGATGTAATAGACAATATAAACAAGTTCAATTTAGCAACTGTGTTTATAAGTATCAAATGTTTGTACAAAAACAGGACAAGTAACTTTTTTCAGATGACTTGCCCGGGGACAAGTAGAACATTTCAATATTTCCACACCCCTGCACTCTCCCCGCAAACTTTAAAAAATCCTATGCCATATCTGAATCGCCAACTTTCCAACCATCCATTTGATGTTTTAAATTCATCCAAATTTAGATCTTTTGCAAAATCCAAAGCTTTCTCCTGTAAAACTGGCCCACTTAGAGGAATGTTTTTTTCACGGGCTCCTTTAAACCAACGGAATAAAAGTTCATTCAAGTCAGAAAATTTACCGGTACTGACATGCCGTATTCTCTTACTGCCGATATTTTCCTCTGATTGCCTTCGATATTCATCTTTACGTTTAAGAATGTCACAGACTGTAGCTTTACCGATGCCATATTTCAAACTTAAGTCCTTCTGTGAAATTTTGGGAATTTTTTCTGAATCCATAATAAGATCTAGTTTACTATCCAGACACAATTCCTTACGAGCCCATTTTGGTGAAGGGGCAGATTTGTCATTCTCAAATAAACATCTTTTCCTTTTCGGAGTTTCCATTATTAATACAGAACCGAAAACTAATCAGCTACACAAGTTGTCAAAAGTGATTAGCGCTCACCTGTTGTGTTTTTAGTTAATAACCTTCAAGGAGCCCCATCGTGTATTTACTCAACCGATTCATTGTATTGATTGGATATATCAGTTGTGTTTGGAATACACATTCAATTATAGGACATCAAAGGGGGTTTAGGTTAATCAGATGTGTTTGAAATACACATTCAGTTACGGGACTATAAAAACAGTGTTCGGATTAATCAGGTGTATTTCTAATATACATTCATTTAGGGGACTCCAAATTGTGTTCGGAGTTCGGTGATGACAGGGTTCAGTTCATTCAGATTAAATAAGCATTAATTGGAGGGGAATTTCTCCGGGACTTGGAAATTTGTTCGGTTTCCACAGAAATTCGGTTTTGTCAGGTTTCACTGTACAAGGGTTTTTGATGTACTAGTGGTTAATGAGTGAGACAGCTGATTTGAATGAGTCAACAGAGTCACTCTCCACAGTGTTCAGGGGGAGACTTTTCCATTTTCGTATTGTTTGCGGAAAGAAAGATTCTGTCTGAGTTGTAAGCGTGTTGGTGGTATTTGGTATGAGATTGAGTGCATGTTCCGGGAGAATATAAAAGGTGGTATGAGTATGTCTGTTTTTGGGATAGCTACTAGTTCATGCGAGATCTTATATAACACGACTAGGCGTGTATCTGTTGAAAGTGGCGTGAAACACTGTAACCCTAACTCCCCTAAATAATAGGTGATATTTAGACTCAGATATGGGTAAACTCACTTGAATCCAACCAATCACTTCACCATATTTTCTAAATCATTATGATTTAGAAAATATGGTGAAGTGATTGAAAATCACTAACTTGAATTTGTCATTCCTCATTATAATAAACTGACCTGAATAACTCCAGAAACTTGACCTTGTTTTAAAGGTAAAGGCACATCAGGTCTTATTACATTTTTCAGCAGAGAACACTTCATAAAATGTTTTCCCGTCTCAGTAATTTTTACTTGTACTAATTTTCCTATTAAATATTCATCTTTTGGAACCAATACCTGAAAGATGTCAAAAGTTTGAGTAAGTAATAATCATAGGTGTACAATACTATAAGAACAAGATTGCTACACATAGCCATATGTCCCCCGCCGCAATAGAAAGAGGTGTAATGTGAGTATGTTATCCATGTGATATACATATGTATTAATATCAGTAAAGGTATCCCCTCTACTGTGTTTTCAAAATTACAAAGTCTGTATATATCAGCCCTTGAGGAAGACAGAAAAACAATGGCATTTGATATAAAAGGTTGATTACTTCCTCTTGCAAATGTCAGACCAGAAATAAACTTTTTGAGGTCTTTCACATATGACCTTTTGCTAAGTGTCTAAACAAGATCAACTATGATACAGTAGGTCGAAAAAGGTCAAAGTCCCATATTTCACAAAATTTGTCGAATTATAATGGCAGCATAGCAGGCTCAATTACATATTATGACTAACAATCGTACCATATATGAACACATTCTGATGAACGGTTTCAGGAGTTGTGTTCACAAGATCTTACTCTGTTACACGATGCATAAAATAGTCAAGGTCCCATAACTCCTGTTTAGGTCCTTTGGCTTACTTGCTCTTAAAAGACTTTTAAATTATTTGGCCATCAAATATTTTCACTATGAGTGTACCTGATGATGATTATTCCAGAAACGTGTTGGGTGCACTAAATTGGATACATTTTTATTGGTACATCACATACACAAGAACATGTGTACCAGTAAAAAAATAACTTGCATTTTCAAATCACTTTTGTCACTATCTCATTCCCCATGTGGGAAAAACCCTACATATCAATTTTCATTGAAATTTGAGCACTTAAAATGGCTGCCAAAATGACTGCCATTTTGAAATCGCATTGGTCATGATCACATTCCTCTAAAAACCCCTAAATATCAATTTTCTTTGTAATTGGAGCATTGGAGCACTTCTAAATTTTTTATGTGTTTTGGCGACCATATTGAAAATAGCTGCCAAAATGGCCACCATTTTTAAATCGCATTTGTCACTATCACATTCCTCAGGTCGAAAATCTTCTAAATATCAATTTTCGTTGAAATTGTAGCACGTTGAAATTTTGATGTGTTTTGGCAGACATCTTTATAATGGCCCCCATTCTCACAATTTTTTTTTCAAATTTTGTCCAATTTCGAATTTAAGCTAGAGATTCCTAATATAATGCTTGTGTGTAAGTTTGAAATCAATTGGAAAACAAATAAAAATCTTAGAGCGCTTACAACATATCTCGGACAGACGGACTAACGGATGGATGCCCGGCATTTCCATATCCCCAATTGTTAGTCCTCACTAATTAGTCTAATGTTAATTACATGTAGTAGCATTGAATAACAGCATCAAAAGAACTGTTCCTTCATATTTAATTTGCTTTTAATTACATCCAAATGTTTTCTCATTAAATATTAAAATGACTTTTAAGTAATATGGAGAGGGTTTAAATTATTTATGATAAAGTTTCTTCATTTTTCATCTAGAACAAATTTATCAATTGACAGTTAAACTACTTTTTAAAGTTGCTCACCAATCTGGCTAGTAGCTATTGAAATCTACTCGCCAAAATTTAATTTCACTAGCCAACTATGGCGATAGATCCCTCATCTGAACTCGCCATATTTTTCCATGAAAATCTGTGAATTTTATAGCATTTATTGGTTATTAAAAAATAAACATGATATGTGAAGTTTCATTTATTCTTCTAATTACAATTTCCATCATTTTCATACAAATTGCTGATAGTGTCAATCAGATCCATGACTATCTTGTACACTGCTGCAAGTTTCATTTGCAAACACAAACAAAAGACACAATCTAATGGATATCTGGGTTCTGTCTTAAACATATTTTATTAAGTAATTCATCGTAACATACATTAGGGCTGTTCCATTTAAGTCTACCTGGGAGGGGGGTGGAGCACCATTTTTTTATTTTTCTGTTGGTTGTGGGGGTGAAACCATATTTTTTATGTTGGGTGGGTGTTTTTTCTATTGGTGGGGGGGGGGGGGTCTGAAATAAGTGGCATTCCCCCCTCCCAGGTATATTTAAATGGAACAGCCCTTACCATCTTTATAGCAATTTCTTATTTGGGTTCAAACTTTGAACCGACACATACATATATGTCGCTCACAACGGTACAAATTTTGAAATTGCTCACCTGGTTTTCAATTTTATAGAAAAATTTAGGTCGATTCTTTTTTTTTTTTGCCATTTATTGTAATTTCTACGTTTTGTAAATTTAATTTGTGAAGTGATGACAAAGGCCATATGAGCTCAAAAAGACAACCACCACTTACATATGAAGGCTTTACCTTATTGATCCACTTTTTTTCTAATTTACTTACTTGATCATAACATTCATTGTGACCAACAAAGTACTGTTTATCATGAGAAACTTCAGTCACTAATACATTTTGCGTTTCACCAAGCTATAATAAATTTAAAAAAAATTGAAATAATTCCACTAACTATAGGGTTAGTGTTATGGTGTTTAACACCACGTTCAATAATATTTCAGTCATATCCTGTCGGTCAGTTTTATTGGTGGAGGAAACCGGAGTATCCGAAGAAAATCACCAATATGCCTCCACTAAGATATAACAATAGAATATGAAATAATTATTGCAAATGGCTCATTAGATCTGTCATTTAGAAATAAACAGACTGTTATTTATGAACAAAAATCGCTTGTTTCATATAATATATTCTAATACAGTTGTTTATGTAACACCTTCTCTGATTGGACAATATCAAATATTTACCAACTTCAATTACACACCTGATGCCATCAAACAGTTTGTGCATGTATAAACAATAAATCTGGTGTCTGCATCAATTGTTCAACGGTCAGTTCATAATAACTGTCAGGGTTTCCCCCCAATAATGTCCTAGTATGTCAATGCCCTGCAGTTTAAATTTGTGCTAACTTGAATATGCATTTCACAATGATGATTCAAGCACTTTACAATTGTATTTTCATATCAGGTTCTTAAAAAATATTGTAAAAGTTTCCTGTATGTAATCTATGTTAAACATTGGGCATGGATCCATTTTTATCTTGGGTCTTTCATTTGTACAGGGTTGAAAATCTATTTCACATTTAAAATGATGATTTGTGCCAGTGTATCCTATGTGGGATTGGACCTCATAGACCACATGTCCTTCATTTGTACAAAACTTATTCTACATATCATAATAATGCTGCACAACATATATTGCAACATTTCTACTTCTGGTTTTTGAAAAGGCAATTTTTAAAATAAAATTTACTTAGTTTACCCTTATAGTCCCTCCTAACACCTCCCCATGAATTGTACAAATCTGAATCTCCTCTTCCTAACAATCATCTCAGACAAGCTTGGTTCCATTTGGTTGAGCAATTTAGCAAATTATTAAAATGTGAATAAAGACAGGTGAAACATGGCCAGTGATACAAACAGCTCAGTTTGCCTTTGACCAGGTCAGCTAAAATGAATCATAAAACAGCCATATATAGCAAAGATCTAAAATAGATTGGATACATACTTTGTGATCATATGGTGTATAAGACTGAAATAACTCAGAGACAGCTTTAGTCCTCTTCTTAACCTGTATAATATCAGAGATTAGATTATTTAGTCCTCTTCTTAACCTGTATAATATCAGAGATTAGATTATTTAGTCCTCTTCTTAACCTGTATAATACCAGAGATTAGATTATTTCACTTATTTACCAATTATCTTTATGATATTAGAGACAAATAAAATTCCATTATTAATTACCAACCATGTGACANGATTAGATTATTTAGTCCTCTTCTTAACCTGTATAATATCAGAGATTAGATTATTTAGTCCTCTTCTTAACCTGTATAATACCAGAGATTAGATTATTTCACTTAATTACCAATTATCTTTATGATATTAGAGACAAATAAAATTCCATTATTAATTACCAACCATGTGACAGGCTTTTGTGTCCAATACATATTGTGTTTGTGTTTTTGCTTTGCTTTTCTTTGTCTTATTTATGTTGCCAGTTTCTATGGATTCTTCTATGTTGCCAGTTTCTCTGGATTGTTCATTTTTGATTGCCCTTTCGGTATTCCATAATGTTTACTCGCTGATTTCTACACACTTTTCTAATGTTTAACCCACTAAATTAATATTAAAAAGTTTTATGTACATTTTGTAGTTAGTGTAAATCACATTAGTGTAATATTTAGAAATATAATTTTATTATGTAATAAAATAAATCATATTTCATTAGATTTCCCTAAATTGAGCAAAAAATATTCATAACGCATTATGACCCATTTTTAAAAATTTTTCACTCTTTTGTGTTTTCACGTGTTGGCAGGTATAAATTACCAGCATGATATTAGAGATAAAAATAATCCCAGTATCAATACCCAAACTAGAAGACAAATTAAAAAAAATAGCAATTGAACAAATTCCTTTAAATATATAATTTCACCATAAGTCAAGGTAAAAAAGTTCACATGGCATTAGGACAGGTGAATTAAAAAAATTGCATTAAAACTAATAAAAAATTGTATTAACATAATACCTGTTGTGCAGGAATACGAGGCATTCTGGCTGCTGGAGTACCAGGTCTTGGAAAAAATTGATTGATAAATAAACTTGGAAATTTGTATTCTTCAACCAACTTCATGGTTTCTTCAAAATCCTATTAATGAAAGATTTTTAGAAGAAAAAAAAATTTGCAATATCAAACACAAAAAGTACATGAATAATTTTAATAAAACATTCAGAAATTTTATTTGCATGATACCAATATCATGTATGTCATTTTGATATTTTAACATAGTGCAAAGGTCACTGTGGCACAATGCATTGTGTGGTATTTGAATTTATACCTACCTATGCAATCGTTAAGGTTTGCAAGTTGAACTCTCGGCCAAGGCAAGCCTGAAGGTGTACCGGATACAACATTGTGTGACCGAGTTTGTCAGTTTTCATGGAACTTCAGTTTCCCCCTACCCCAACAAAGTCGACCCCCCATGATATCGGTGAAATATTGTTGAAAGTGGTATTAAACACCAACTATCTGAATACTAAACACACAGCATGACATATTTCTATCTAATATCATTTTCTTTTCAACATTTTTTAATTTCTCTATTCTATGATGAACATTTTGATGTTGACAAAATACATGTATTCATTTAAGATAACCTTTTACATAGGTCAAAACTTCTCACCATATGCCTGACCAAGTATCCAAGTGTCATATTTTATCTACATGTACAAATTAAATATCAATAACTTAATATTAAACACTTATTCATAATTGTTTTGTTATTTGGATCTCCATACTATTCCCAGAAGTGAATGTATGTTCGTTATTTCATTTAGGATTCATTTAAACAGAACTCAAAACATATGATTTGATGATGTTAACTAATAACAAAATTTCATGAAGTTAAATAGCAAGTTCAATTTATAATTATATTGTATTATGCTTACCTTTTCTGTTTCTGTGGGAAAACCACAAATAATATCTGTTGCTATGGTTATACCTGGAACTCTAAAACAAAATACAAACAGAGAATAATTATTTATATAATCAGGAGTGTTCTGCTGCTGATGGTAATTCAATTCTAGACATAACATTAAAATGAAATAAATTCCACATTATCATTAGATAAATTAAACACTGACAATAAATAGTACATTGTGCTTGTGGAATTTGAAACAGTATTTTAAAATATTCGTAAAAATTTTAAATTATCCCAAACAAAATAAAATATGGTAAGATTCAAAGGATATTATTTGCAGAATGTGAAGTCGAAGGGTGTACAAGGGTAATGAAGGGAGTTCAAATCTCCATATCTACGAATATTACAGTGGAAAACGAGTTTGTCCCTGATTTTAGTCTAAATCAGACGATTTAGGGATCAATTGAAACAAATATATAACACAAAAGTAACATCATAGAATGGTGCATGTAGTTCCCTGGGTTAATGGTCAAGCAACATCCAGGTAAATAGTTTTTTTATAGACATGTCGTTATCCTAGGATTCATAATACATGTATGAGAATTACATTGAGCAGAGGATAGCATATGATATCCAAAGTCAGTGAAAGACAAATATGTACCGGTATTCAATAAATGAAATAAACTATACGGGATTTGAAAAAAATACTTTTCAAATGTAAATGAACTCAAGAGAAAATCCCATTTTACATTAAGGAAAAATAATGGGTCAAAGACTCAATAATGTCTGGCTGCAGTATCAGTCACCTCTATAAGGTAAGGTAGGTGTACACAGCTATATTATATGTGCACATATTTTTTTTTTAAATTTCAAGGATCTAAATTTTCCTACATAAAATAGGTACAATAGCTGAAAATATTCCCTAAGAAAATCTTAAATGAGTCTCCAATATATTACATAACATTCTCTCAAGTTTCAAGGATCTGTTTATGACAAGGAAATTACATAATATAGGAATACCTTTTATAACCTATTCCACCATTCATAATACTAAAAGTCAGACTTGTACTCTGTGCTGTTGAGTGCTTCAATATTAACATATAAACATACTAAAAGTCAGACTTGTAGGAATACCTTTTATAAACCTATTCCACCATTCATAATACTAAAAGTCAGACTTGTAGGAATACCTTTTATAAACCTATTCCACCATTCATAATACTAAAAGTCAGACTTGT
>MJUT01050885.1:1008502-1019825 GCA_002080005.1 Gigantidas platifrons | reverse complement strand
AGGTTTTTGATTTACTCAGGGTTCAGTAGGTAGGATTGTAAAGTCTGTCTGGTTTAGGCAGGTTTTTGATTTACTCAGGGTTCAGTAGGTAGGATTGTAAAGTCTCTGGTTTAGGCAGGTTTTTGATTTACTCAGGGTTCAGTAGGTAGGATTGTAAAGTCTGTCTGGTTTAGGCAGGTTTTTGATTTACTCAGGGTTCGGTTTAGACAGGTTTCACTGTACATGTATATGATATTTCAAGTTTAGGCACCTTTTAGAAATAAAATAACATACCAGCTGTTTAATACTCCATCAATAACCCATATAAAGTTGAACATTTAATTTAAAATAAAAAAACATGTCAAAAACAGTACTAGTTACATAATAGTTTAATACTGCCATTTTTTTTTTAGGAATTCATAAAAAAAACCCTCCTCAAATACAGATAAATAATAAACATTCCACATACAAACACAGAAAACACCACTTTTGTTTTTTTTTGTTTTTTGTTTTGAGACAAGTATGGCTGCAATCCCCCAGTCAATCTCAACCTTTATTCTGTGCCAAGGATCTTTGTCTTAAAAATTTAGAAGGAACCATCGTCTAGGACTAAAGACAAAAGTTATCGCACTGAAACCATTGTGTTTACAATCGTCAGACCCATAACATAGTTTGCTGTCGTATAAGATTGGAATAAGACTTTGTTGATTTGAGGTCATTCCCTCCTGAATAATGCAGGGGCCGTCATGGTCATGATAGTCGAGTAGCTGGATTTACAACTACCTGTGCAATCAGTGCCTATCACCACTAAAGTTGTGAGTTTGAATACCGCTCATGGTGAGGTGTACTCGATACAACATTATCACGATTATGTAATAAAGTTTGTCAGTGAAATGCAGGTCGGTGGTTTACTCAGGTTTCCTCCAACAATAAAACTGACCCCAATTTATACCTGAAATATTGTTGAAAAAAAAATGGTGTTAAACACCATAGCCCTATTCCCTCCCCCCCCCAGTGGTTGACAGATGAGTGTAAATAATGCTTTTTTGTGTTTATCAAGCTTTGTTTTTTAATATTTTTTTTACTTTCATGAGGTTAATATTTGAGAAATAAAGAAAACAAAAAAATATATATACAACAAATTTTATTAATGATTTTTCAACTTGAAACATGTACATGCATTTTTAAAATCAAAATAAATAGTTTTAAAATATTCATGACGATGTTTAACTCAAAATCACAGTAAAAATAATTGTATATTATTGGTCACATTTTTATAATGAAGCTTTCTAACAGTCGAACCTTGTAGTGTTGAAGTCGAAAGGACCTCTGATATACATGATATATATACATGTATATATAGAATAACAAGTTTTGAAGGTCGAGACAGACATTATCATTATTGTTGATAATGTTCAAATTAACAATAAATGTTTATAATTATAACATATTTTAATAATCATAGCAATTAAGACAGGTTGAAATTTTAATAATTTCTAGAACACAAAATGGGGAGAGAAAAAATAGAAACACTCACTTTTATAATGACAGAGTGAGACTGATTTAAATTGTATGATACATATAGTACAACTCGGGGAAAAACCTATCATTAATTTTTATACAGTATTGATTGAAACTGCCACATGGAATTAACA
Source organism: Gigantidas platifrons (assembly GCA_002080005.1). Lineage (NCBI taxonomy): Eukaryota > Metazoa > Mollusca > Bivalvia > Mytilida > Modiolidae > Gigantidas > Gigantidas platifrons. The sequence goes on along the minus strand of MJUT01050885.1, from coordinate 1,018,191 downwards.
AATGAGTTTTTTGATGAAGTGTCTTTCTCCAAATGTGTTCCATTTAAATAAAACCAACATAAACCTGATTGTTACACATCAAATAAAATGGTGTTTTAAATTGTGTCCAGCCATATGATATCTCCTGATTTAATACAATATTTACAGCCAACACAATCACTATCACACTATTCTGTGAGATAAAAAAAAAGTTAACATGAATCAGAAAATTCTTTTAACATTGTCACATGATCAATATCCAACAACCTATTGTAACAGTCTCATGTATTGGCTGATTCACAAGCATCGATCCAGTCACCATACACATCTATTGCCTCTGACAAATCTGGAAGAAACTAAGTTAAGGTTAAATATATACATGTTTCATTTTTTGTTTCCATGTATTTCTTCAATTTTGATTTTGAAAAGCCTGTGTCGCTCACCTTTCATTCTGCTTTGAGGAAACTTAATACAGAACCTTCCATACATGTAGATGCTTCCTACCAAGTTTCAGTTCAAATGGCTAAGCAGTTTCAAAGGAGAAATTTTTTTAGGAATCGACCAATCAGAAACAAGAATTGCATGTGGTGGCCTTGTTTGCTAACCGATCGGGGAGAAATGAGCAATCTTCAGAGGACATTCCATAGATGCTTCCTACCAAGTTTCGGTGGTAGCCATGTTTGTTAACCGATCGGGACGAAATGAGCAATCTTCATAGAGGACATTCCATAGATGATTCCTACCAAGTTTCGATGGTAGCCATGTTTGCTAACTGATCGGGACGAAATGAGCAATCTTCATAGAGGACATTCCATAGATGCTTCCTACCAAGGTTCGGTTCATTTGGCCAAGTGGTTTCAGAGGAGAAGATTTTTAAAAATCGGCCAATCAGAAACAAGAATTGCCTGTTGCGGCCATGTTTGGTAATGGATCATAACAAAATGTGCACTCTTTAGAGAGGACCTTCCATAGATGCTTCCTACCAAGTTTCCGTTCATTTGGCTGAGGATTTTCAGAGGAGAAGATTAAATGTGAAAAGTAAACGGATGACAGACGACAGACACCAAATGATGGCAAAAGCTCATATTGCCTGCCTTTGGCAAGGTTTGCTAAAAAAAAAATATGAAAATGTGAATACCTACTTGTAATGTATAGAATAAACATGTTACACTATATCAGCATTAATAATTTAATTTCTAAGGGAGATAATATCAAGAGTTATCTTTCTTTTAACAGTTTAGGCAAGAGTCATCTTTCTTTTAACAGAGAAGATTTTTTAGAAATCAACCAATTAGAAACAAGAATTGCCTGTGGCAGCCATATTTGTTAACGGATCGAAACGAAAAGAGCAATCTTTATAGAGGACCTTCCATAGATGCTTCCTACCATATTTCGGTTTATTTGGCCCAGCGGTTTCAGAAGAGAAGATTTTAAAAATCGGCCAATCAGAAACAAGAATTGCCTGTGGTGGCCATGTTTGTTAATGGATCGGGACGAAATGAGCAATCTTTATAGAGGACCTTCCATAGATGCTTCCTTTTCAGAGGAGAATATTAAAGTGTGAAAAGTTAACGGACGACGGATGCCAAGTGATGGCAAAAACTCACATTGCCTTTGGTAAGGTGAGCTAAAAATCCAACAAGCATGTTGGGTCTAGTACAAAGCAGACCTCATCATAATCTCTTTGAAACTTAACTTGTTCTCACCATGATATAGCTGAAAAATTGCTGAGTTGTCATTAAACAACAATCACTCCCTCAATTTTGACCTGAATAAGCAGTATACATGACCATGTAAATACTCTGACTTAAGGCTGAACATATAACTTCCATATAATATATGGATTAGTGAAAATAGAACAGCTATATACAGATGGGTAATTTACAAGAATAGATCAAACATTTTTGTCTGGATAAATTTTTTTTATACAACAATTATACAATCACAATATAAATGTTTGTATATGATAATGTTATGTAGGTTTTTCAGTGAAAATATTCTGTACATTTGATGAACAATATTTTTTTTCATTTTTTACCTGTTCTGACAGTGTCCTGCAAGTTTTGGATTTTTTTATCAGGAAAAAATAGCTGAAATCAGTTAAATAACTGACGAAAAAAATCATCCTTGAATACAAGAGATTTTTCACTATAACTGATGTCTTTATAAGTGGAATGGACTGTAGAATACTTAAATATTTAATTAAAGGTCATGTGACCTGTTTCCTTCATACTTAGTTTAGATCCATCATCCATCTGTAAAGAAAAGTAATCCTTTCTTATTTCAATCATCTACTCTGAAACTACTGGGTATATGGCAAATTAAGATCTACACTGAAACTACTGGGTACATGGCAAATTAACATCTACTCTGAAACTACTGGGTATATGGCAAATTAACATCTACACTGAAACTACTGGGTATATGGCAAATTAACATCTACACTGAAACTACTGGGTACATGGCAAATTAAGATCTGCACTGAAACTACAGGGTACATAGCAAATTAACATCTACTCTGAAACTACTGGGTACATGACAAATTAACATCTACTCTGAAACTACTGGTACATGGCAAATTAACATCTACACTGAAACTACAGGGTACATGGCAAATTAACATCTACACTGAAACTACTGGGTACATGGCAAATTAACATCTACACTGAAACTACTGGGTACATGGCGAATTAACATCTACACTGAAACTACTGGTACATGGCAAATTAACATCTACACTGGGTACATGGCAAATTAACATCTACACTGAAACTACTGGGTACATGGCAAATTAACATCTACACTGAAACTACAGGGTACATGGCATATTAACATCTACACTGAAACTACAGGGTACATGGCAAATTAACATCTACACTGAAACTACTGGGTACATGGCAAATTAAGATCTACACTGAAACTACTGGGTACACTGCAAATTAACATCTACACTGAAACTACTGGGTACATGGCAAATTAACATCTACACTGAAACTACTGGGTACATGGCAAATTAACATCAAAATGGGTAGGAAATTGGTCCAAAGGTTGATTTTGCCATGTTCAGGTAATGATTACAGTGTTTTGTGGAAAAATACAACAACTTGTTTTAACCTGCCTTTTTGGTGTGACTGCTTATATTATATTGTCAGCTTTAAATACTTTTTCTACTACAGTAAGATGCATAGAACAAAGGATACAATTTATAGTAGTCTGAAACGCCTCAAGGCACACTGTACACGTTATCATTCCAGTATTCCGTTCTCTGTCCCTGTAATAAAACAAATTACAAATTAGGTACCACATTTTAAATCCTAGTACAAGACCTTAGAAGGTCTCCAGCTACCAAGAGTCTATTGATATTATTAAAGTAATGTTTCAGCAATGAAAATAATGTTATGGTATTTAATGCCACTTTCAACAATATTTCAGTTATATTGTGGTGGTCAGTTTTATTGGTGGAGGAAGCCAGAGTACCTGGATAAAACCACGCCCTGTAGCATAATGTTGTATTGAGTACACCTTACCATGAACGAGAGTTTATTGATATAAAAAAAAAGACAGTATTAAATTACATTTTCTAATGTATATCATGTATTCTAATATGACGTCCTTCAAACGCTTTGAGTCCAAACCCGTGGTAAAATTAATATATACCTACATGTACACCCATTGTAATTTATGACGTCATCGACAATTAATAACGATATCTTACCAATTTTTACATATTAGAATCGAAATAATTCATGGAAGCCATATGTATATATTGTTTTTACCACGGGTAGGCCCTTTATGTCAGCTTTTTACTCCTCGCTGACGCTCAGGGTAAAACTTCGTGATATAAAGGGCCTACCCGTGGTAAAAACAATATATACATGTTCCAGACCATACATGTATTTGGACGTACGCGTACAGTCCGGACCGTATGCATATTTTTTCAAAATACCTATACGGTTGGACCGTACGCGTACAGTCTGCCCACTTTTAAGAGATTATCAAGGCTTCAAAAATATTTTACTGATCAACGTTATTCGAATCTAAAATATATTAAAAAAAAAGTTAATTATCGCAATTGTACAATTTAGAAACAAGTCTTAATTTAGTCTACTAAATTAGTATTACAAACTTATATGTCCTGAATTTAGCATGTTCGTAATAAGTGAATTCTGCTCACTCGCAGTTAACAAAATAGTTTGAAATTGAATAAAGTTATTAAAGTAATCGCCAGTAAACAGAATTGTGTAGGGTTGATGATATTATTGGTAAAGATGCAAGTTTGTACAAATTATCATGTGAATTTGGTGTGTTAAATTCATTTTATGATATGGGTGATATAGAACTTTTGACACGTAAAGTTGAAATTTCGCATTGGAAAAAAGAAGAAATTTCTCTGCATGCTGCTGCAAAACAAGCAAGTTGTTCTATATAAATGCACGGGAACATGCATGAACAAAACATGTAAGTGAATAAAGTCCAGCGTGCATGCGAAAATGTGATTCAGGTAGACAATTAAAATTGCATTATACAAATGTAGTTCAAAAACTGTTTACTTTTCATGAGGTGATGGTGTTTTGTTTAAACTAATAATTTTTATGATAAATGTAATTTGTAAAACTCAATAAAAGTTTATGATATAATGTTTGTATTGAAAAAATCCATATGGTCTAAATACTCGTATGGTCCAGCTCGTATTAGACCATATGAGTATACGCGTATGGTCGGACCATATGAATATACTCATATGGTCCAAATACGCGTATGGTCTGGAACATACATATGGCTTCCATGAATTATTTCTTAAATGAATATAATTTTAATTGTACTGCAGTTAGTGAGGAAACGAAGTTTTTTCTGTATATAATGCACTTCATGATCACAAGAAGCATGTTAAAAATAGACTCGAGCCATGACAAATTTCTTCAGCTTACAACGTAAATGTAGTTGAAAATAACAGAGAAACACCCATTCATTATTTACCAGACAGTATTACTTAATTGCAAATACATGTGTAATGTTTCTACATGCATAAACTATTCCTCCTCATTCGAGGCAATTTACTCATCATGAAAATATGTGAAATGCTGTTAATATGGTGTTAAACAACAATCATTTAACAATTTTTTTATGTAAAGACTCTTTATTGAAGTGCCTGTAGCCTGTAGTCTGTGCTAAGGGTATCAATTTTGACTCTTTCTATGATTTTTATATTGAATTTTGGAACTGTTCCGGCAGTGTGGTAATTTTTGTATTTCATTTGATTATACATGTATTACACAACATACATTGATAAATAACAAGACTTACAGTTTCACTTCACAAGATTTTTCGTGGTTACAGAAGGGGCAGTTGAATTGTGAATCAAGTGGTTCTACAATCTTCCTCTTTGGAGGTGGCTTTCTTGATTTCTTTCTGCGTCCCATTGTACTACTGTAAAATAAGATATATATTCGGCTTTGTCTTTATAGTGTTTAACGAAACTTTCAACAATATTTCAGTTATATCGTGGCAGTCAGTTTTATTGGTGGAGGAAACCGGAGAAAACCACTGACCTGTCGCAAGTCACTGACAAACTATCACATAATGCTGTATCAAGTACACCTCACCATGAATGGGGCTCGAACTCATAGTGATAGGCACTGATTGCATACATGTAGGTAGTTATATCAGAACTGATAAATCTGATCAAAACAATAGTTGTCAGAATTATGTCACACTCCTTAGACCTAATTCTAGGTGTACCCTGACCTGAGTATCAAAAGAAATTATGTCAGGTCATATCAATTAGTTTTAATATCACTTGCAATAACACAAAAATTACAATCCTGTTGAAAAACTGAAGTCATATACATGTAACATGTACATACCCTTGGGGCAAAATAATGACCTGATTTTAACATACTGTACTTCATCTTCTGCTCAATCTAAGTAAACTTTGATGATCTTTTATCTTTTTTTTTTGTAATACACTCACATCCAATGACATCCTGTATAAGGTCATATTTTCAACTAAAAACCCTCAAAATTTTGAGATACATTGTAGTAGAAACTATGCACTGTGCCACCCTAAAAGGATTCCATTGCTCTCTTGTCCTCACCTTGTCTGTGATAGGAGTATGAATATCTATGAAATCGAAACATTTAAACTCACATACATGTGAACCTTCCGGCGGGAGCATTATTCTCCCGATTTTGAGGGTCCCTTCCGTCTCTCCCGTCAAAATCTTCCGCCCGTGAAAAAAATCAAGTACAAAAAAATCTTGCCCTACATTTTGCGATCAATATTTCTGGAAATTCCCCATTTGGAACTCCCGCGCTGACGAAAAACACCGAAAGATACGAATGATATCCGGTTATTGATCTGTTTGACACCTTTACAGGTAAACTGTGTCATGATGGTGATTGATTAAGGTGTTGATGATTATACAATTATCCACTGATTGACAGTTAATTGGGTATAAGGAAGTGTGTTTGTGGCACACGCTTAGATGATTAGAAGTGTGATAGCGGCAATTAAAAATAGTTATAAAGTGACAAAATAAACCGTTGTGCAGACACGAGTCGATCAACCTTTGATGCCGAGAAAACTTCTTATTTTGATCAAACATGAATGAATTCATCTCGGATTGAGTTGTTATGGCTTGTTTGGGACCAAAGCCGATCAAAGTATTTGTGACTTTCACTTGCTGTGATTATATCTGTGACTTTTTAAGTCCGGTAAATTCTGTGACTACATGTGATGAATAGTCACTTTTTAATTTTTAGTGATATATGACTTTATTGTTCAGAACATTCTGCCTTCATTGTTATTGCTTTGTTATAACCTTATGATTATGAATGATTATGAATTAATTATAAATAAAGTTTGTATCCTTCATTCATCATATAAAACACTACTTAAGACAGAAATGTAAACAATACATATTGAAGTGGGATGCAGTTAATTCAATACTGAAACAAACAAAAGGAAAACATCAATAAACAATAAAAACATGTATCAAATACGTCGATAAAAAATCTCCAGTTATGAATCCAAATCTCCAGTTGTAGCATAGCAACTCTATCACATGTATGAACTCACCAGGAGACGGTTTACTTGTTTATTATTAAATGCAAATATAAACAAAAATCACAGCACCTAGCTTTCTCACAGATTTATATTTGTGAAGTTAAACATGGGAATACCCTTTAATTTGAAGCCAAAACAGTGTTGCTCTTCTTGTTTTCTTTATACGCACATTTGTTTCCTTCATTAACAGGTCATTACCTATTTTTGTGAATTATTGTATTCTTTTTCTAGTTATTTTCTTCCTAACACCACTTATTATTTGCTACTATACAAAATGTAGATTAATTAATACTACCGGTATATGTTGTTCATTGAAGAAATATATTTAAATGAAGTTTAAAATGTTCTTTTTCTTTTCTTAAAGAAATCCAACGTACAATGTATATCGGAAGGAGACCGTTGAACCCTTAGGCTTAGCTAGCTGCAGAACCGTAGCCCTTTATAGTCCTTTTTTTTTGGCGGACCATAGGGCTACGGATTTCACCTCATCAAAAATTTGTGGAACTGCGACCAAGAATTTGTCGCACCCTTCAACAGTAATTTTCACAACAAAACGCTTTGTGAGAGCGGAGTCATGTGGATAACTCGTTTCATTACATATTTATCTATCGCTTTTCATATTTACTTACTTATTATTATTAATTTCTAGCTCATTATAATAACAAATGTTTCGAAATTAAATGATTTCACCTACTTAGTCCTGCCATCTTGTCTTTGTGGTATTCTCGCTTTGAGGTCACATGACTTTTGAGAGATGACTCTAACAGCAAAACACGTGTTCGGTTTGTTTACGTTTTACCGGAGGTTTTGCACGGAGATTTTTTTATCTGAAATCAAATATTTATTCAACCTAGAGGGAAATATTTTACATATATTAACCAGAAATGTTATTTTCATCTATGATTATTCCAATTGAGGTGAACTCTCATTCAATATTTTCAAGTTTTTCATGTAAACAAACCGAACACGAGAAAACTACGATTACCACAATGTATCATGGGAGATGATTTGCATATTGATCTGACCTTGTCCAAAATAGGGGGGAACGTAACACATGCTCTTTCCGAAGCCCGTGGATAACACTGCCACATAAATCTTTTCTATCCAACATATTTTGTATTATTTCCTTCTGCTCTGATTTGAGCTGTAGATGGAACTGTTTGTCCTGCAGAATACGCTTTATATCGTCTTGTATGTTGTTTACGTATGCAAATATTTGGCATGTTGCATTTAGTACAATGTAGCTCCCATCATGCAATGCGTTGCTGTCATCTTTCAATTAGTATCGAGAGATCACGTTCCAAAATGGCAGTGAAATGACCAAATCATAGGGTCTAAGGGGAATCGTGCTGTAATGGAGTGTACATGTAACACCACTTTCTGAGGGTAAGATTATGAATGAATAGAAAAATGATTGGTGAAGCGATTTATATTAGGGTTTTGGATAGAAAATAAAATCTGATAGCCACAAAACGTGGAAATGTGCCGAATCCGCTGTTTTGCTTATGGAGAGCTCTCTGACATCCCCCGGCTACAGAAAGTCCTAAATAAGCCGTCGGAATACAGAATACGGCAGAGGAATCTCGGACTACGCACCAGATACAGATAAAGAAAGGTGCGACAAATTGTTGGTCGCAGTTCCGCAAAAAAAAAGAAAAAAAGAGGACCATAAAGGGCTACGGTTCCACCAGGCGATGTCATAGGGAAAGGGGATGGAATCGGCAAATAACATGCTAGAAAATGGCTGATTTTACCATTCGATGTATCTCGGGATTTTATAATAAGTAAAGGAATTCTCGTCCAGTTCGCGTATATCGAGAAACTTTTAATTGGATAGTTTCTTGACGTATTTGACGTGTGTATGTCAATTTAGAATCGACCGAAATAATTCGGAACATACCGAAGTATAATTATAATATTCGGAAAAGACCGTAGGAAGTTCGGCAATATAATTATAGAAAAGTGGGCGTTGATTATATAAATAAATTCAAAAGTTCTTCAAGGTAGGTATATTTAATTTAAATAATTGCAACTACAATTTTCTTATATATATTAACCTAAAAAAGTTATTGTTTAATATTGATAATGATTTCAAAATATAACAATTAAATGCAAAAAGTTGAATTAACTAATTATTGAGGAAAATGCTTTTTAAAGAATTTGATTAAAGGGAGATAATCATAGTACTGTATAGTATTATAAAATTACTACCGAAAAAAAATGAACCAAATATAGTGATTAACACAGTTTGTCTATAAGCTTATATATTTGGATTAAGTGTTAACTATGTTAGATATCTACGTACCATTAGTTGTTTACAAAATACACTGATATATATAATTATTGTTTCAGTTTGTAAACAAACATCTGCTTTGCATAATCATAAATCCTCGGATTTACCTTTTTCTAAGAAGACACGTGTTTTTTAATTAATTTATTTTATAAAAATATATAACCTATATTTTCTGTTTTTATATATAATTATTAAGGTAAAAATACCTTACAAAAGAACAAAAAACCATTCAGAAAAATTTGTCAAAATAAAAATAATCCTGATTCTGATCCGAACTTAACAGCAGCTCGCTGGTAAAATTTGGCCCATAATTTGATTATAGAGGACTTTAGTCCTCATTACTGTAGAACA
>MJUT01050885.1:973686-1006074 GCA_002080005.1 Gigantidas platifrons | reverse complement strand
CTGGCTCCCACTGTAAAACCAAAAGCCATTCTTTTCAAGGAGTGAGCCACCTTTTTCAAACCAAAAAGTAGGCCTCAGGAAACACCCAGAATGCAGGATTTTGCACTATTTACCCCAGAGCTTCTGGGGCCCTTGAGCTGTAATGACCACCTCGCAATGCGACCCTTTTCGGCAACCTGATGTAAATTCGGACGACCTAATTTTCCCCCCTACTTGCCCTTGTGACAACCTCCCTTATTTCTTAGTTTCTAACACTGATATTTTGTCACAATATATCCATAAATAAATGTCTGGCAAACTCATTTACCTAACACGATACACAAATCTAGCAACATTTTTTGGCTGTAATGGTTGAGTATATAGCCAAGGGAGATAATCGTTTCCGATGCCTGGTTCCACAGCTAAGTCTTAGCCTGCTTGAGTTAGGTGCGCGAACAGGACAGAGAGCTCCAAGTGGATACTTTGTTTATGATGAAAGACAGCATTCAAATTAAAAACTTTACAAAATTTCCAAGTTTGTGTTGCTTTGAGTAATTAAAGGTACATCTAAACGTCGTTTATTTTAAATGCATACTGACCAATATTTACTGGCGCAAAAATCACGCCAACTGTTCAATTTCTCTTCTCCGTGTCAATCATTACATGAAACGCATAAGCTAATCATAATTTTATCAAACATTGAAAAGATCTCGATTTTTATAAAACTAAACAATAACTTTTAGCATCTTAATGTTACATATTTCTTTCATCTAAAAGCTATCCAAAGTAAAATAATGTAGTTATAAATGATATTATTTCATAAATATGATTGACCTTGCATATATTACATGACCCTTTCTTTTACATATATGATTTATGCTATCGTTTACTTTAAGTTATAAAGATGGCCGCCTCCAGTGAACACCAAACCGATTATGAAATGACATGTCATATATTTTTTTGAATGAAATGTGAATCAAATCAAAATTACATAAAATAGAAATACTCCATTCTGTACTTAATTTCTGTATATTATCCACATGAAGACCCTTGAATATGAAAATCAGATATTTTTGGACGCTTTTCATGAAGATGGATTACTGATAACTGCAAAGTAAGGCTTAATTAAGATATATACAAAAAATGTTTTAATTTTTTATCTCTAAGCCAACCACACACACAAACCAAGATATCCTATGTTGTAAGTTAAACATGTTGTCACTACAAAAAAGTATGGTATAATTTGTTGTTTATTTATTTTTTATTAATACATTTAGGATTGGCCAAAGGAAACACAAGCTTTAGTATTAGATGTACTTAGTGTCTGTCTAACAGTCTTTAACCTTTTCACATTTTTGATTTCTTCAGTAAAACTGCTCAATCAAATTTCATTGGATAGAAATATTTGACATTAATTAATTTATCGATCAAATAAATGTACTTCAAGAGAGTTATGGTGTTTAATGCCACTTTCAACAATACATGTATATCAGATATACAATGTATCGTTCCGGTCAGTTTTATTGGTGGAGGAAACAGGAGTACCCAGAGAAAACCACCAAACTGCCACAATTCACTAACAAACTTTATCTCATAATATTGAATTGAGTACAGGTGTACATCTCGCCTGATCGGGATTCTATCTCACAACGTTAGTAGTGATAGGCACTGATTGCATAAGTAGTTGTAAATCCAACTACCATGCAATCACGACCACCACAGACCCTCCTTTCATAACTCAATCACATTGGCATGTATCAAGTATATTTCACTGTGAACAGAAATAAAACTCACAAATCTCAAGGAAACCTTTGTGGTGATAAGGCAGTGATTCTAAAGTTAATAAATATGAATATCAAACAAACTATCATACAATTAATTGTGGGATAGAAATTTGAAGCTATTCTATCATAAATATATATACAAAATGTATATATACATTTTTCTAGCAGGAAATAATTATCATTTTTTTACAGAGGCCTTGGTATTGACAGAATATTGTTAAACTTTTTGAAAGTATACAGTGATCCTGCTAATTTAGTCTTGGTGATAAATACAACAACAGCAGAGGAAGTAAGTATTAAATAAGTTTATTACTGTTTTTGATAGTTAATTTTGATTATTAAAACAAATCGTTTACTACATTTCGTGTCCATTATTTGAATGAAATAATTACTAAGAATAGCCTACTTTTTGTTTAGCTTAAAGTAAGGGTGCTCAGTTTGTATGTTAAGTGATAGTGTTGACCAAAATATATTTACTGCATGGTGCTCTGTATTTTTTTTCATAGTATTTTGGTTTCCTCTACTAATAAATCTGTTCACTGTATATTTTTGTTATAAATTCTGTAATGGGTATAAGAAACAATGCAATACATTTAATCCATTTCAATGTATTTTATCAATTATTTATACAGTTCAAACTATTGCTCTGGATTAAATTTTTATGAAAATAATGCTATATATGCATGACTTCCATGAATTATTTCTTAAGTACACATGTATACTTCACTTAAACTTGTTCTTGCATTTTTATCACTGTTATGCCAACATAACGTTTTGTCTTCTCCCAAAATTCTAAATTGTTACAATGTACATTACAAATAAGCAATTGGATTGACACAGATCTTGGTTGCTGCCTAGATGTGACATGTTATGCTCAAATTTAAAGGGAGAAAGTTAAGAAGAATATATATATATGTAGATCATATTTTCTATGTTGTTTTTAATTTAATTCGTTTATTTTAGGAACACTATATTGAATGTTTAGAACGGGAAGGCATTAAACCATTGCCACGTATAATTACAAATGAAGTCAGTGTTAATGAAAGGTATTTGAATTAAGTTTTTCTATGTATCCAGATTAATCTTCAGTTTTATCTTCAGCAAATGTACATTTTTGTACTAGTTTATTAATTCAATGCACAAATTTTATTAAAAGATACACAATAAGAATTTTTCTTAATAATTGAAACATAAAACATGTATGATTTTGATTTTTGATTGATAATTTCACTGTGCACATACTTTGTATAATATTTTATTTTCATTTCTTACTTTCTTTAATGACATAATAACAATTGATTTTTTCTCCCAGTGAATTTATTTTATAGAGAAGCATGTTCTGTACTTTCAGACAAAAGGTGTATTTGGAGGGAGGAGTGTTGTTTATTACCTCTAGAATCTTGGTTGTTGATTTCCTGACAGATCGCATACCATCAGAACATATATCTGGCATATTGGTGTACAGAGCACATAAGTAAATATTTTTTATTTCCCCCCCCCCTTTTTGTAATGAAGACAAACAAATAATGTAAGCAAATTTATACATGGAGTCTTAATCAGTTAGTAGTTATTACTATACTATTGATCTGTATGTCTAACATTGTGATTTCGAACCCCGCTCATGGTGAGGTGTACGGTATTCGATACATTATGTGATAAAGTTTGTCAGTGACTTGTGGCAGGTCGGTGGTTTTCTCTAGGGTACTCAGTTTTCCTCCGCCATTAAAACTGACTTCCACGATATAACTGAAATATTGTTGAGAGTGGCGTTAAACACCATAAACCCTGATCAATAACTTAAGGGGGGGGGGTTTATTCCACTCAGTTTTATTCGTCACTGAAGTCTTCCTATGTAAATAGATAAAATAGTTGTGGTTCATGTATTCTTGTTTTTTAGAGTCATCGAGTCATGTCAGGAGGCTTTTATACTACGCTTATACAGACAGAAAAACAAGGTAAATATGTGTCAGAGTGAAGAAAAAAAAAGAGAAAATTCCCATTATAGCAAATGAACTGTATATTGGTACAGACTACATTCTATTATCATTGCTTTTACTTTTATGAAATATTTGTTGGAATTTTGAGATCAGTGACTTGCGACAGGTCGTGGTTTCCTCTACCAAAAAACTGACCGCCACGATATAACTGACCGCCACGATATAACTGACAGCCACGATATAACTGACAGCCACGATATAACTGAAATAGTGTTAAAAGTGGCATTAACCATCATAACCCTAACCCTATTTACAACAGTAATGAAAAAAAATATTTGGAAATAAGGAATGTTAATTTGTTTTCACTAATTACAACAATATCATACACTGAAAAATATTTCCAGTTTTACAACAAATAAAGATCAAATGTTTGTTGTTTATGATTTCTGTATCATTTCTAGACTGGTTTCATCAAAGCATTCTCTGACAGTCCTCATGCATTTACATCAGGGTTTGCCTCCGTTGAGAGAATAATGAAGAATCTATTTGTTAGGAATCTGTTCTTATGGCCAAGGTTCCATGCCAGTGTTGTAGCAGGCTTAGAGAACAACAAGGTATGGAATGTAATAAATTGGTACTGGTAAAATGCTTGTATGATGTTTATGGTAAACATAGCTAAATGTGTACTACAATACTGTATTAGTCATTATTAGTAGAACTATTTGTATCATGATTCAGTTTATTGATGATTTCTTATTCTAATTATGCCACATTGCCATTCTCAATGCAGAATGCTAGAAAGTTTCGTTTACCTGAATTCAAATGAAGTTAAAAGGATATACAAATGACTGATGGTAAATAATACCGGTAACCAACCAGGATATACTTTTGTGTTAAAAGAGAAAATAAATCAAAAATACATCAGTATATATTTAAGAAATAATCCATGGCAGCCATTGTGTTATATTCATTTAACCATGGGCTGGGCCTTTATAATCGAATTTAATCCCGAGCGACAGCGAGGGGTTAAATTAACGATTATAAAGGCCCAGCCCATGGTTAAATGAATATAACACAATGGTTGCCATGGATTATTTCGATTCTAATAGGACAAATACGGTAATTTACTTGCAAAACACCGCCTATACACACAGCAATGTATTTGGCTGTTCCATTACCCTCCCGAACACAAAAGATACGATTTCTGTCATTTCTAGATACATGTACGATTTCTGTCATTTGAGATTACTAAATGTTGTCATTGATGAACATCAATTCAAAAGAAAGGGAAAATACTACAAATCCCACTTCGACAAGGAGGCGTACACGAAGCCAAAAAACGTCAGGATCTCTATGTTCTCTGAAACTGGAAGTCTTCATATGACGTCATGTTGTTTACGTGCCAAAATTGTCAACAACATTTCACGGAATTTTAATTTTCTACGGTAAATGTAGGTCAGTATAACGTACACCATTTCGCGGGAGGGTACACGGAATAGCCGAATTGACAACATTACCACGTTTGCGCTAAAAGTGTTGTTGTTGAGTATTATATAAACTGACGATAGCACGCCGTCATATTAGAATTAATATTTGAGGATCATAAATTAATATTGTTGAAAGTGGAGTTAAACACCATTACCCTAACCCCCTCATAAATTAATGAGTAACAGCTTAATGCTTAATTTGTTCTTTAGAAGAGTTTTCATTTACTTCTTTTGAATTTTTCAAATATAATGTGTCTCCTTTTTGAAGTATTTGAAGTAGAAAGTTTGTTTATGAGGGTAAACTTAAACCAAGTTTGGTGTTACCA
Source organism: Gigantidas platifrons (assembly GCA_002080005.1). Lineage (NCBI taxonomy): Eukaryota > Metazoa > Mollusca > Bivalvia > Mytilida > Modiolidae > Gigantidas > Gigantidas platifrons. Next base: position 1,000,561 of record MJUT01050885.1, on the reverse strand, counting down.
AATTAGATTTTTATTGTTCATGTTTTCATTGCTACAGAAATCATCAATAAGCTGCATGTTATTCATTAGGATTCACATTTAAATTGCTGACTGTCAAGTTAATAATTCTGATGCAATCAGATATGATAAAAAAAATTATCCAAGTTATTTACTTGTAACACTATAAGGTAAATCTGCAAATAAGAAGTGATCAAAGAATTTGAAAAATATCATTTTTAGAATTAATTTTTGCTATGACATTAGTTCTTAAATTGTAAATACATCAATATACGTTTTCATAGCATATTTATGTGCATCATCTTTTGAAAATTGATTCTCTTGATTAAAACGTGTGCATTATACACATCCAAAGTCGGTAAATGTAACTATCCACAAGAGTCTTCACACTTACCCATTGCCTGAAGCCAGGACAAGTAAATATGGATTTGGACCAGTGAAAATTATGAAAGAATTTATTTGAATAGATAGAAAATGTTTTCTAAAGTTTGCTTTCTAGCAAGTAGGTGAAAAAATAAAGGCAAAGACTGCCACAACAAATATCTACCTTGAAAAAAAAACATTTCTAATACAAACAGATTTAGAAAAACCTAAATCCTTTTTCATATATCTTTGTGTAAAAACAACATCATTAATAATTAAGTGGTAAATATTTTAAAACAAAGTGTTTTGTAGGATGACATTTTATATTATGACTTGAAAATTCCCTCTAAAGAATTGGTTAAGTTATATTGTCATGTTTTTATATTCATGTTTATGATTTCTTTTCTTCAGATTGATGTTGTAGAAATTCAAGTAAAGCTTACATCAGCCATGTTGGCTTGTCAGACAGCACTCTTGGATTTAATCAATGCCTGCATTAAAGAATTAAAAAGATGTACAACTGCAGTAAGTGGTCACTTGCTTTGAACCAAATCTCAATAGACTATGAAAGTTGAATTTCCTGCTACTGATGAGCCTGCAGCATTAAAGAGTAAGACAAAAGACTGGTTGGCTCTAAATTAGGATAATATGTCAGCGTGCAGTGACATGTCTACTCATGAACTGTTGTTTCACTGTGCTAGCACAATAATGTGTCAGAGTGCAGTGACATGTCTACTCATGGACTGTTGTTTCACTGTGCTAGCACAATAATGTGTCAGAGTGCAGTGACATGTCTACTCATGGACTGTTGTTTCACTGTGCTAGCACAATAATGTGTCAGAGTTCAGTGACATGTCTACTCATGGACTGTTGTTTCACTGTGCTAGCACAATAACGATACAACTAAGCATGTTGACATAGCTGAAAAATCACTGACTCACTCCCCCACCCATGGATTGCAGTACACTTTTTAAATTTTTTTGACAACTCTTGAATTTACCAAGAAAAGATTTTAACATAAATTAACACATGTTAAAATCCCATCTGAAAATCAGGGACCTTATTGTAGTTTATTTTCATATCGTTATTATTTTGGCAATTTGGTGTTATAGTTGATAAAATTAGAGGTGGCAATATAAAAGCTCAAATGTTTTTTTAACGGAAAGTTGATCATGATAGCAAATATTTAAAATGTAAAATATCATTGTTTCTATTTTCCAAAACTGCAAAATTTGACACCAAAAATAGGCGAGGTGTACTCGATACAGCATTATATGATAAAGTTTGTCAGTGACTTGCAGCAGGTCGGTGGTTTTCTCTGGATACTCCTGTTTCCTCCACCAATAAAACTGACTGCCACGATATAACATGAAATATTGTTGAAAGTGGCATTAAACACCAAAACCCTAACCCCTCTATAATTTCATGTTTTTAATCAATGTAATATTGTTCCACTTTATGAAGTACATGTATTTAGATTTGAAAGTCCATGATATAGCTGAAAAATTGCAGAGTTGGCATTAAGGAATCACTCGCTCACTTACTCTTCATACATGTTTAAATATATTGAAAACTTTGCACAGAACATATATTTTACTCTCTGCCTTTAGATTGATGCAGATGAGGTTACAGTAGAAAATGCTATTGGGAAGTCCTTTGACAAGATCATACGCTTCCAACTAGATCCTGTATGGCACCAGTTAGGTGGAAAAACTAAACAGCTTGTAACTGATATCAAAACTCTTAGACTGATATTAAGGTACAAATATAAACACTTGCAAGTATATATTAGTTTGATAGCTTGTGTGGAAATAGTATGAATTTGTTATATAATTATGAGATGCAGATTTTTTTGTTTAGACTCAAAATAAAGTTTGGTAGATACTCTCTAAGTAAATATTAGAGAAAACAGAAGTAGCAACATTGAATGGACAATGCAGAGAGACAGAATGAATTTAAACAAAACAATATAACACAAAACAGAAAACTAAAAAGATGAAAAACACGGACAACCCCAAAAACGTGGGTGCTTACAAAGGGCAGTCAGTTCCTGTTAATATGGCACCCACTATAGTAAAGTCCAGTAAAAGTCTTATCTGTGATAGAAGAAAGAAAAATCTATGTAAAATGGAAAAGATTCATTTCCATTTGAGAAAGGGATATATCGTACCAGTCTGACAACCAGTTTGTGATGACGACCATAGAATTTTTGTAGCAATGACTTCAATATACTGTAGACTCACACCTATAAGCTATCTTATGGAAATTTTACTTGTGATTACTGTTTTTATAGTTACTATAAACTGGAAAAAAAAATTGTGATTTTTTTTAATGTGAATCTAAGACCACTGGCAAAAATGTGATGCTAAATTATTGTGATTGTTCTATGCTTTCCAGACCTCCTTATTGATGCATATTAAGTATAAAAACACATTTCAGTTGAAAGTAATCAAAACAGAATTCAGTATTGTCACTTGCAGAACTTGACTTTGGTACAAACAAGAAAATTTGTTTACAAATGCCTGGTTTAATCCAAACGATCTTGATCTGCTTGCAATTTTCTCATAAACAAAAACATCTCAAAGATTTCGGAAATTTCAGATACATGTAAAAAAATATATTGGCCATTAGAATGTTTTTTTTATAAGACTGCACATTATTTGATATTCAAATGGTTCTGTCTTTTGAAAGAAATTTATAATAAAGAACATACACTGGTACTGGTAATATGATTGGTTCTACATGAACATATTTTATTTCAGACACTTGACTCAATATGATTGTGTGACATTCCACAGTATGGTAAACTCAGTCAGGTACAGTTGGATTATTTTTTTAAGAAATCAATTGTTTTAAAATTGGGCTTCATTGGATTGATCGGTTATGAATGTCGTGTTGAGAAAAATGATATGAAAAAAAAGAAAGTTGTTATTAAAAAAGGGAGGTCATTTGTTAATTTTTTCTAGCAGATTCAACATCCAGAAAGCATACTCTACAAATATGCAAGATATGGTTTTCTATAAATACTGATGAAAAACACTGTATATAACAAATGCTTCTGAGACAGAAACCACCGTTTCTTTTAGAACATTTATTTTTATTTAGAAAAATTAAAATATGACTATCATTTTCTTTATTTTAAGTAAACAATCTAGTAATTAAAACTTGACTAAATATAAGACTATATTGGTCTTTGGTGATTATTTATGTGCATGTTATAGATGATATATAGGAATATTTTTATTGTGAATAGAGAGCACTGCTATAGGTCTACACAAATTTAATATTTTAAATTTTCATGTTTTAAATTGGTTCCAAAAAATTAAAATATTTACTGAATTGTCTGTATGAAGGCAGGAGAGTGAGCAGTCATATACGTGAATTGTCTGTATGAAGGCAGGAGAGTGAGCAGTCATATACGTGTGCGTGCGTGGTAAGGGTATAAATTTTGTCTCTGTTTCTAAAATTTGTTAGAACAGTTTCAACAATGAGGTATTATTTTGTTTTTTATTTTATGATAACAGAACAAATGAGAAGACTTTTGGACAGAATACAGGATGGCTATTTATGGACTCTGCTGATTCATTGTTTGTTGTAAGTTTTGGTAACAGGTAAAAAAGGTACACAAAAGACAGGAGAAAAAAAATCATCATAGTGAAATTAAACCTGGAATTATTAGACTTGTGATACAGTTGATTATTTTAGCATTATTGTATTTTGTTGACTTAAAATAAAAAAAAAAAACAGCTGTCTTAGATTAATCAAATCAAGATGGAGAGAAATGTTATTACTTTGAAGTGCGATAATTGTAAATTTTACTGCTGATTGGGATTCATATTATGGACATAATACATATATTTTTATCAAAGCCCCATGAGTAAAAATTATTGCTGAGTATAGTGTGAAAGGCTCACTTGATAAATATTTGTTATGTGCTTTCAGCATTCCAGAGAGAGAATATATGGACCACAAAGTAAAAAAATATATACTGATGAAACTGAGAAGAAGGACGGTATGTTTGTACATTATATTCTTAATGTTATTTCAAATTGGCCAGGAAAAATTCTGGACCCAATATGATGGCCATGGTCAAAATAATATATACATATAGAAGATGTGGAATAAATTAGGCCAAAATTCTGTATTTTAGACAATTTCAGACATCTTCTTACAATTTTATGGCTATTCTACTCTTTAGGAAATGAAATAATTTTAATTTAAGATTTACAGGAATGAAACTGTTTGATCAGTAAATGTTTGAGTATTTGGTGAATTTGAACAAGAATAATTTGTACTAGAAATTTGAGTTTACATGTTTTTTTGTAGTTAATTGCAAATTATTTCTGAATTTTTGTGGACAAACTCTTTAAGCAAATTGAACATGTAATTCTAAATGAAAAATGCAAGAATTTTCAAAATTTACACTTTCAAGACATTTTAGCATAACACATATTTAAAACAACCACATATGAAAAGAAGATTTCATGGTTAAACTTGTTCAGTTGTGTAACAATTGCATAGTACAGGAATTGAATTATATTTTAAGTACAGTATGTTTTAAGCAGCCACCCAAGGGACGGTCCGAAATTGGCCACGTAACACAGGTGACCTCTTAATCAAGGTTTGAGATTTTAGAAACGTTAGCCAATTCTTTTTAATGTCAGTCATTTACAATATTTTGATAATCATTTTTGCATATTGTGTTCATATTTTCAATACATGCGTGAGTATTGATTTTTTTAAATAAATAAAAACATTCTCTGACCAATTATAGATTCAATAATTGTCAGGAAACTTTGAGAGAAAAGAAACCTGCATTTGATTATACATCATGAACATGTACATTTACATAATATGGCAGTCGTGTATTTAAAATTTACGAAACTGTCAACAAAACGATCTTTCATGTAAATCAGCAAATACCACGTAATTGAACACTAATGAAAAAAAACATCTATTCTGTTCTAAAAGCTTATCAGCAATTTCACAAGATGTTGGAATGTTATTAAGAGAGGGTTCAGCGATTTTAAAGAATATTGTTTCATAAAATTTATTAGTGATATCGACTGTTGAATGGCTTCAATTTGGAGTTTTCTCTACAATGTACTCTGTTGTCACGACATCAAACGCTTTCAAATTTATCATTAAATGATATTTCATTCATGATTATGACTTCAAGGTTTCAATTAAGAAATCCAATTGTTTTCTTTACAAATGATAATTAACAGTTATCAAAATAAATATCACCTGACGTGGTAAACACCGGAGGCCATGCTGTTGACACCTGGACAGGTTTGTTAATTGATTTAATATATAATTTTGACATAACGAACCTAATTTTAATGGATTTGAATATTTGGCCACATGACCGTTTAACAAAGTAAAAGGGTGTCTGCTGTCCCGATTTCGATGGCCGTTGACCGCGTAAAGCACATGACCGCTTAATTCAGTTAAATTAAATAGCGAAAACGGTCGGGAGGATATTGGAATGGCCGCATATCGGAGGTGACCACTTATTTCAGGTGACCGTTAAGGCAGGTTTGACTGTTGTAAATGTTTAAATTTACATGCTAGATATATACCCATTACATACATAGTGTGGTGGTACAAGACTTCGTATCAGGTCGAGCTTATTGTGTGAACCAGTATCACTACGAGTCGTGATAGCAACGAGTTGTGATGCGGTTAGTTCATGCAACAGGCAAGACCTGATATAAAGTCTTGTACCAACACACTATGTATGTAATAAGTTTATCTAACATTTCAACAAAAACGAATTTTAAACAAATAACAAGGGTTAAAGTAAAATTTATACAATATTCGGAGGGAGACTACCTTTCGTGCATGACGTCACGTTATTTTGTCGTTCATTCAATGATGCTACATTACTGTGTTTTCTCTCACATTCCAATGATATGACATCATGACTAAGTAGTTCGGCAGAGAATGTCTCGTGCAACGTCGCACCATTCTTTTATCACCACAGTATCATCTTGTATCAGACACTTTGTATCAGACAGGCGACTTTTATTAATTTCAAAGGAAAACGTACATAATGTTAGATAAAATGGTATATTTATGATAACAAGAAATTATAGTCAGATGAGGAAGTGATAAAATTCTATTAAAAAAAAATAATACCACTCAAGCTGACCTAACCTATATTCCTTATATTTTCCTTTTTACAACAGAAGTGGAACCTGCCTTAGAACCTTGTCCAAAGTGGACAGCCTTACTTGACATTTTAAAGGAAATTAGGGATGACATCAAACATGCTGATCTGGATCAGTGCCATGTTTTAATAGCTGCTGAGGATGATAGAACATGCAATCAAATAAGAGAGGTAGAGCATCATTATATTGTATTTCAATTATATTGCACAGAAAAATAATACCACAAACCTTTCTCAAAATTTTATCTGGTTGCTTGTAATAATATGGTTATCATGTCATTATCATGAATAAATTAATAATGTGAAGATTATATGTGTAGATAATCATGATTTTAATTTGTGAATCATATGGGTTTTTTTCCACATGAGAATTGTATGATTAATGTATTTAAAAAAAATACACATGAAAATCTTTTACTCATGTGTAAGATATAACATGTTTTACTTATTGGAATATCAATGTTTTTCTAAATAAAAACCACACCTGCTCAGTTAAATGACCTTGTACATTGTATATATAATTGAGGGGCAGTCATGGTCGTGATCATAGGGTAATTGGATTTACAGCTCTCTGTGCAATCAGTGCCTATCACCACTAAAGATGTGAGTTCAAATTCCGCTCATGGTGCAGTGTACTTGATACAACATTATGTGATAAAGTTTGCCAGTGACATGTGACAGGTCGGTGGTTTTCCCCAGGTACTCTGATTTCCTCCACCAATAAAACTGACAATAACAATATAATTGAAATATTGTTGAAAGTTGCATTAAACACCATAACCTTAACCCTATCCTTTTAATTGTGGTTTAGCAAATGACATTCACTAGTTTTTATATACAACAATTTTTATAAATTATGAGGAATTCTAATCAATAGTAATTAATGATAAATAATTTTTCTTGAAAATGTAAAGATTTGTAATATGCATTTGGATTTAGCATAAGACTTACTGTGACCTATTTTAATACAGGTAATATGTGGAGGACATAAAAGTTTGTTGATCAGACTGTACAATAAGTCACTGGCACTGAAAGGACAGTATTTACAGGATATACAGGTATTTATGTACTATGGCCTACTTTATTACAGGTAATATGTGGAGGACATTAAAACTTGATGAACGTCACATTTCTGCTTGTTTGTATGTTTTGTATATCATAAATTTATATGTTTATTCCATTTGAAATGTTAGCCATGGCTTTATCATCTTTTTTAGCTCACCTGACCCGAAGGGTCATGTGAGCTATTGCCATCACTTGGCGTCCGTAAACATTTCAATCTTCTTCTAGAGAACCACTGAAGCAAATGGGACCAAATGTGGCAGGAATGTTCATTTGCATGGTCTAACTGAGTGTTGTTACTTTTGTTACAATCGGTTATCCAACATGGCTGCCAGGGGCTATAAAAGCCTCTGATTGGCTGAAATTTTTAATGATCTTCTTCTCCGATACTACACGGAGGATGGAATTGAAAATTGTCATGAATGATCATTAGAAGCTGCTAACCAAGTGTTGTTACTTTTTGGACCGGTTGAAAATCCAAGATGGCCACCAGCGGGGGACATAATTTAACATAGCGACCCTATGGGAAATATGTAAAACAAACTTCTTCTCAAGAACCACTGGATGGATTGGAACCATACTTGGCAGAAATGTTCCTGACAAGGTGCTGATCAATTTTTGTTACTTTTTGGACCGATTGAAAATCCAAGATGGCCACCAGTGGGGCTGCTGTTACTAAAAATAGAAATTTCTTCAATTGTCCATTGCTGCTTTAGTATAAACCAAAATTAGCTCCAATTTTAACTGCAGCTACATGGAAAGGAGTAGTTTAACATATATTCCGGGTTTTTCTGTGAAATTTTTCTCTCAGCCGATTTATACCGATTATGCAAATTAGGCATATTTTGATAAAAGATCACATTTAAATCTTCTCCTCTGAAACCGCTAAACCAAATTAAAGCAAATTTGGCTGGGATGGTCCTTGGGTGGTCCCCTTTCAATATGTGTCCGACAGCCCTGCCCTCCATTCAAAATGGCTGCTGTTACTAAAAATAGAAATTTCTTTAGTTGTCAATTTCTGCTTTATTACAAATCAAAATGAATTCAAATTTTAACTGCAGCTACATGGCAATGAGTAGTTTAACATATATTCTGGGTTTTTCTGTGAGATTTTTTCAGCCAGTTTATTCCGTTTAGGAATATTATGAGATAAAAATCACAACACAATCTTTTGCTCAGAATTTTTAGTTGAAATGATCTTTGGATGACCCACTTTCAAAATTATGTGTAACACCCCCCCCCATTTCTATCAACTTTAGATGTCAAATTAATTGAAAACCAGATGAGCGATTACAGACTCCTGGGAGCCTCTAGTTTAATTTAACTTTGAATCTTGTGGAAATATGCATAGAATTCGAATTACCTATGTTGGATGATTAAAGTGTGTCATATTTTCCAAAATTATATGCATAAACTATTGCTTCAATCATTTCTACAGAAAAAGCAAAGACTAGAAAAACATCCAAAAGATACAAGTGCTTCAAAGACAACTGGACCAGAATTGACCTTGACACAAATGCTTGGAGATGGAAAATCAGCTGATAAATCTGATGTAAATTTATATTTAGGAGTATACTTTGTACTTGGTTAGAGTTAGGATGTTTAGTGCCATTTCAACTATATTTCTGTTATATATCAGGGCGGTCTGTGTTGTTGGTGGAGGAAATTGGAGTACCAGAAGAAAACCACTGACCTGCCGCAAGTCACTGACAAACTTTATCACATATAGTTTGATTAAGTATACCTCGTCATTGACTGGACTTTGCACTTGGTAATGTTCTCATAAACCAAATACAAAAGCTGAAAGTTACTTTTTGGGGATTTAAATTTGAATTAATTTTCTGAAATATCGTAGATCATAAATGTGTTTAGAATGAAAGATAGGAACTGGTAGACATGGAGACGAGATGGAAATTCATTATTAAGAAAATGAAAGTTTTAAGGCTAGTATACTTGATGACAAGAGCAGAAGTGATTGGAGCCAAAGTGTAGGGAAATTGGAGACACATACCCCTTTCTCTTTATTCTTTTATAAATTAATACAGTCGACTCTCGTTATCTCGAATTCGATGGGACCATGGAAAAAATTCGAGTCAACCGTAGTTCGACTCAAGAGGAGCTATGAGAAATACCGGAAGTGTAGTTTTTTTTAACGACGAAAGGGAGACAACTCGAGCGAAATTTTGAATAGCTAAAACCAGACACACGTGCAACAGTATTATCAGAAGACATTCTGAAAGACATGTTGGAAGTGAAAAAAATTTCCCCTTTTATTACAACTGTTAATTAAGAGTAAAATTTTCTCAAAATTGAGAAATTATACATCTCCTTTAATGTAAATTAATTTCCGACAAGTAATTCAATAGATAAAACGCTTCCGTTCGACCGTTGTGTTTTTTTAATAATCATTGATGTATGCCGACCCAAGCGCACTTATTATAAATCGATAATTTTTGATTGTACACTTTTAACATGTGTCATAATACCAAGCCAATTCAAATATTATCACTAATTAATTTGACAGATTATGAAATAAACATGTGAAATAGCCTAAGGTAAAAATGTCAAAGTCAATGATCGGATGTTTCACCTGTGATCCGATTTTAATCCCAAGCTAATACACATGTTTTGACAGGTAAATTCGACTTAACAAATGTAAATAATATGGCTTTCTACATCTCGGGACCAAAACTTTTATTCGACACAACCGAAATTTCGACTCATCCGAATTCGACTCAACAGGAGTCAAATTATATATATTTATACACAACGAAGTTCGGGACTTCGATAAAAATTCGACTCAACCAGAAATTCGACTCAACCGAGTTCGAGATAACGAGAGTCGACTGTATATCAAATGGTCTTAGCATTGAAGTTGTTACCATGACAGCAAAAAAAACAACAAGAATTATCAATAATATTCATGTGTGTAATTGTTAAGTTAATTACATCTCATAAAAAAGTAAAATAAAATATATCTTCTTACAAACATGTACCATTATATTATCCATTTATGCTGTCACTCAGTTCAATAATTTTCTTGTAACACGACAATAGAAATGGTCAATTATATTCCAATATTTACAAGTAGAAATATGTTTTGCACCCATTTAACCATTGTAAGATATGTTTTTTATTTGCCAATCATCTAATCTTTCATTCAAATTAAACAATAATGTTTTAATGGTCAGTACCTCAAGATTGTGTAGACTTGTTACCTATTGGTTACTTGTACCTGTGATTTGACCCAATGTTGTTAGATGTTAGTAGGTCACCAGGTAATTATAATAAAACAAACATCCGTTTTGATTAGATTAAAATGAACTAAAACAACTATAGAACATTCTAATTCACACTATAAAATATTATTATTCACAGGATAGTAACAAACCATGTTCATCAAAAGATGCCTACTATGGATTAATAGATGAACCGTTGACCATTATACACCCTCTACATGGTAGCAATGATAGGAATGGATTGTCTAAGACCTTACAGGAAGTTCAGCCAAGATATGTTATATTGTATGATGCTGACATGCAGTTTGTTAGGGAATTAGAGGTTTGTATATTGTCTTACTGTTGTTTTTTATCCATCCATATAGAATTATGTTGTTGAACACCACTTTCAACAATTTTTATTTTTGATTGATTGGTTTAGGTTTATGGTGTTTAATGTCACTTTCAACAATATTTCAATTATATCGTGTCAGTCAATTTTATTGATGGAGGAGAACAAGGTACCCGGAGAAAACCACTGACCTGCCAAAAGTCACTGACAAACTCCATCCATACAATGGGGACATGTTTACATAAGATTGATCTTTAATATTTTGCAGGTGGTCTATGCACATAATAAACATATGCACATTGTTTTTTTATAACTCCTCTTTCTGTATTTATTGTTATTAATAAGAATTTTATCTGTTGTTTTTCTTTACAACAGTACAAATTCTTTTATTTCTTTTTGTTTGTCTTGAAGGCACATGTTTACAGTTTTAGACGTTTTATAACATACCTAATTCTAACTATAATAGCTTAATGTTGTTAACTCCATCCAATACCCACTCACTATTTATACTCATGTATATACAGTAGCGAGGGTATCAGATGCTTAATTCATGCTGCGTAAAAATGTTTTATACAGCATTTGGTTATATTTAGGTTAGTTTAGGTTTATGGTGTTCAATGTCACTTTCAACAATATTTCAGTTATATCGTGGTGGTCAGTTTTATTGGTGGAGGAAACCGGAGAAAAACACAGACCTGTCGCAAGTCACTGACAAACTTTATCATATAATGTTGTATTGAGTACACCTGCCAGTGAACGGGGGGTTCCAACTCACAACTTTAGTGATAGGCACTGATTGCACATGTAATTGTAAATCCAACTACCATACAATCACGACCGTGACGGATCCTTATAGCATTGCATGGGGAATAGCTTGGTCAAGTTTTGTTAAAAATAGTTATATTTCTATGTGAATTTGTGACAGGTATACAAAGCTAGTACTCCAGGTCAGCCATTAAGGGTATATTTTGTGATGTATACTGGATCAGTAGAAGAACAGAGATATCTTACCACACTCAGGAAGGAAAAAGAAGCATTTGAATATCTCATCTCAGAAAAATCTGTAAGACTTCATTATGCATTATAACTAGGTATAAAATAGCATATATTTTTTAAAATTTAATTCTTTATTTATTTTACAAGGATTGCCGACAGCCAATTAATACAAGCGGTTTTCCTCTATATATTTTTTGCTGACTAAAATTGTGTGATAAGCTTTACGCATGTGCATTTTAAGTATATTACAAGGTAAAATATTTACAGCTAATAAAATAATAAAATACGTCAATAGCTTTATACTTTTACAACTAATATTTAATACATGTATATGTTTTACTTATTTCCAGTAAATTTAGCATTTGTTTAACTGTCACCTTATGAAAAGTACATTACAATGATTTCTAAATTATATTCAATTTGTATAAGATAATGTAAAACAATTGTTAACATTAGATGATAAACTTGTAGACTATGGTTATACCTGAGGAAAGAGAAGGTAGAATGGATGATGATCCTAATCTCTCAAGGGACATAACTCCTGCAAATGCTACAGTTAATACTAGAAAGGGGGGACTGCAGAAAAGTCCCTTACAACAAAAGGTAAGATTTATAATGTAAAAGTAAAAAAGAAAAGGAAAATATCTCAATATGAAGACCATCTCGCATTAACATGTTCATTTTCTTCCTCCTCCATGCTTCTTAAACTTTCTATATATTTCATTTGAAGATTTTATATTCTCTAGGAAATGGGACAATGTATAGGAGCAACTAAATATACAGAAAAGTCTGAAAAGCATATTACTGTGAATTGTGTCCACTGTCCCTTGTGGTTGTTAATAAATGAAATTAAAGTTGTACAGTAATATACTTGTGAATTACCTCCCTTGTCACTATTAATGAAAATAAACTTGTACCATATTATCCTTGTGAATTACCTCCCTTGTCACTATTAATGAAAATAAACTTGTACCGTATTATCCTTGTGAATTACCTCCCTTGTCACTATTAATGAAAATAAACTTGTACAGTATTATCGTTGTGAACTACCTCCCTTGTCACTATTAATGAACATAAACTTGTACAGTATTATCCTTGTGAACTACCTCCCTTGTCACTATTAATGAAATAAACTTGGTACAGTATTATCCTTGTGAATTACCTCCCTTGTCACTATTAATGAAAATAAACTTGTACAGTATTATCCTTGTGAATGACCTCCCTTGTCACTATTAATGAAAATAAACTTGTACAGTATTATCCTTGTGAATTACCTTCCTTGTCACTATTAATGAAAATAAACTTGTACAGTATTATCCTTGTGAATGACCTCCCTTGTCACTATTAATGAAAATAAAGTTGTACCATATTATCCTTGTGAATTTTTCCCATAGTTTGCCCAAAATTGACATAATATATTAAAACAATCATTGTGAATTATTCCTTTTTCACTAAAATGTTAAAAAAACATTTTTTTTACAGCATTTAAGATATCATATTCTGATTAATTACCTCCGTTTAAACAAGATTTTCTTGATCAATCTCCCCACCTCCACCAAAATATGAAAGTAATGATTTCATTTAAATCACACAATAAAGGTAAAAAAAAGTAATACAGTTAAACTTTTCTAAACCAAACCTCTTTGGGACCAACTTTTGTGTTTGTAATATACATGTGTTTGGTTTAACAGATTTCCTGGGACTTTATTGATAGTTTGGTTGATACACGATACAGGTTTATTTGGGTTCCATTTAGACAGGTTTCACTGTATTAAGAATACAATTTTAGGATTTATTAAAAGATGACTATAAAGACTATTATTTATACCTGTAGGTTATTGTTGATATGAGAGAGTTTAGAAGTGAATTGCCATCATTAATTCATAGACGAGGTATTGATATTGAACCAGTCACTATAGAGGTAGGTATTTTTTAATTCTGTGTGTGAAAAGTTCAGAGAAAGTTTTCTTTCAACAAATAATGCAGATGTATCATATATAGATGGAAGTAAAGAGTATCACTCAACGGTAGTCTAGGGAACGTTTCACACTCATTTTAGAGTATGAGTTACTCTCATTGTTGAAGACCCAGATGTAGTGTTACTCTACAGAGGTAGAGAGTATCACTCAACGGTAGTCTAGGGAACGTTTCACACTCATTTTAGGGTATGAGTTACTTCCATTGTTGAAGACCCAGATGTAGTGTTACTCTACAGAGGTAGAGAGTACCTCTCAACGGTAGTCTAGGGAACGTTTCACACTCATTTTAGGGTATGAGTTACTCTCATTGTTGAAGACCCTGATGTAGTGTTACTCTACAGAGGTAAAGAGTATCACTCGACTGTAGTCTAGGGAACGTTTCACACTCATTTTAGGGTATGAGTTACTCCCATTGTTGAAGACCCTGATGTAGTGTTACTCTACAGAGGTAAAGAGTATCACTCAACTGTAGTCTAGGGAACGTTTCACACTCATTTTAGGGTATGAGTTACTCCCAGTGTTGAAGACCCTACTGTGACTGTGAAATGTAGAATGGTAATAACTGAGCTGTTCCTTTTCTTGAATTTGTATCAAAGTGTAATGTTGGATTCATTTACATCCATATCCATCCTTACTCATTTTTGTATCTTGTTTAGATTAAATACAACTCTTTTACTGTAATTGTTAAACAGAATTTAATCTGATCTAGAAGATTTTATGTAAATATGTCAATAACAATGATAACATTGGCTACATTTTAGGTTGGTGATTACATTTTAACCCCAGATATTTGTGTTGAGAGGAAAAGTGTCAGTGATTTGATTGGTTCATTAAACAATGGCCGCCTGTATAACCAGTGTGTTTCAATGTGCAGATATTACAAGCGTCCAGTTCTTTTGATAGAATTTGATGCTAACAAGTCCTTTGCTTTGCAGGTATGTGTATTATTGTATTGTATTTATAGAAATGAGCAAAGATGTGAAAAATTCTTTGTTAAAACTATTCGACAATAAATCTGCAACAATTATAGTATAGTCCCAGTTTAAAAAAAAATCCTTGGGTGGTGTAATGGTTAGCGTGCTCGCCTTGAGTGTGGTAGATCATGGGTTCGAGCCTCGATTAGGTCAAACCAAAGACTGTAAAATTGGTATTTGCTGCTTTTCCACTAAGCGCCCAGCATTAAGAAGAAAGAGCAAAGACTGGTTGGCTCAGAATCAGGCTAATGTGTCAGAGTGGGTCAAAACGTTTACCAGCGGAATGTTGTTTCAGTGAGCTAGCATTATAAAAATCCAACTCAGCGTGTTGGTCTAGTACAATAAGGACCTCGTCATCATCTCATTGAGAATTAACTTGTTCTCGCCATTATATAGCTGAAATATTAAAAACACTCACTCCCATTTTAAAAAGTCAAAATTTTTACTCTCTATATGTAATAACCAAAGTATTTGATCTATTAATATGATTAATAAAAATGCTTATTTTTGTCTCTTGTAATTTGATACTGAACACCATTAAAATAATTGATTTATTTTGTTGTTTTGTTTAATTTTGTGTCATTTAAAAACAAACTGCTTCTCTATTTGTAATTGATTAATTTTTATTACAGGGTAAATATCCAATATCAAACGATGTCTCTATACAGGACATATCTTCACGATTAACACTGCTAACATTACATTTCCCAAAACTGAGAATTCTCTGGTGTCAGAGTCCTTATGCAACTGCAGAAATATTTGAGGAGTTGAAGGTATATATTTGTTTTATTGATTCATATAAAAAGATAGAGGCCGTCGTGGTCATGATTGGATTGTAGGTGGATTTACAACTACCTGTGCAATCGGTGCCTATCACCACTAAATTTGTGAGTTCGAACCCTGTTCATGGCGAGGTATACTCGATACAACATTATGTAATAAACTTTGTCAGTGATTTGTGACAGGTCGGTTGTTTTCTCCTGGTACTTTGGTTTCTCCACCCATAAAACTGACTGCCACGATATAACTGAAATATTGTTGAAAGTGGCAATAAACACCTAAACCAAACCAAACCTGTAAAAAAGACATCAAGTTCTGTAAATCTCCTTGGAATCTATTCTCATACAGAAATACATCAAATACACAAAACAGTGTCTTTGTTTCATTACATAGCACAGTCTGGGATGCCATGAAATTTATGAAACATATTTTCTATTCAGAACAGAAACATGCACATTATTATTTTTCAAATTGCTGTTTGAAATAAAAAAAAAATTCTAGAATTTATTTTTACTATTTTACATTATTTTTTATATTGCCACTTAATTTTGTAATATTTTCGCTAATTATCTTCTGCTGTTAAATTGTCCCTACACATAGATTGTCTACATTCATTTTTAGTAGAAGTCAATTTGTATGAAAAATGTACACTGTATAATCAGTATTATTCTTGGAGATATTAATTTTTGTTGATTTCAAGGGCCCTTTGATAAAAATGTTAAACCCAACAAAATGTTCATTCTTAAAAGAGCAATCAGGAAACAGTTTGACATCTACTCATTTAAGAATTGTTTTCCCACAGAAAATTTAGCACAGATAAATTAGGATCCTGAAAAACTTCTGACAATATCATAGGTTTTTTGACACAGTTTGCTGTAAGACGGAATTGAAAGGTATTTTCACATAAGCAATAGGTTACGGGGTGGACAGATATAGATATAAAACAACTACTGTGAATAATATGGTTAAACTGAAAAAAAAATCTTTTATTATAGCAAGGTAGACAACAGCCAGATGCTGAAGTGGCCATGAAAATTAACTCTGCTGAGGTAGATACTGAATGGAGTGAAAGGTACAGTCACAATCCTCAGGTAATAAATTAACTCTGCTGAGGTAGATACTGAATGGAGTGAAAGGTACAGTCACAATCCTCAGGTAATAAATTAACTCTGCTGAGGTAGATACTGAATGGAGTGAAAGGTACAGTCACAATCCTCAGGTAATGCTTCTCATTATAGTCACAATCCTCAGGTAATGCTTCTCATTGTAGTTATATATGACAGTGCAAGGAATAAATTAATATAAACAAATATTATTCAGTACATTAATGGGTACAGACATTATGTGGAAATTTAAAGCCATGATCTACCATAAACATCATTTCTGGCAAGTAGTATTTGTTTTACCATTTAGATTTATAATCTGATCTAAAATTGTTACAGCTTTGCCATTACTTATTTCATTAACTCCTGTATCAGTAATATTCTTTTTGAACTTTTTGAAAACAATAAGCTGATATTTACCTTCAATAAAGTGAACAAAAGTACATGTTTGGTATTTTATTGAAGGTAAATATCAGCTTTTTTTTTGGACAAAAATGCAAATGGTTGCATTTTTAAAAAGTTGCACAAAAAAGTAACATATAAATGTACATCTTCAATAGGATTTGACCAAGCTATATTGTGGTGATATTCGGGAGAAATTTGTACTTCGAAATTTGATAGCGATAAGTGAGGGTGGTAGATTAAAGAGAGGCGGTATGACAAGAGTGCACGGTATAGAAATTCAGAGAAAATAAAATTACTGTTAGTGTTTACAATCATTTTATACACCAAATTGCAATACTTATCTCCTATATAAGTACTGCAAGGCTAAATAACACCATTTGAAGGCTTTATCATTTTATCATATACAAGTTTGTATGATTAATATTACTTTATTCAAAAAGTTATCTTTTGCAGGATTTTTTGTTGAAAATGCCAGGAGTTAGTATAAAGAATTACAGAAGAATCATGAATAAAGTGGAAAACTTGGCAGAACTGTGCAATATGTCTGAAGACCAGTTAGCAGAAATAATGGACAACAAATCAAGTGCTAAACTCCTATATAATTTTATTAACACTGATCATAAACAATCAGAAACTTCTGGCAAAGCCATAAAAAGTAAGGATTTAAAGAAGAATTTAAAGAGGAAAAGATGATGAAGTGTTTAGTTAGTGGTTAAAATAAGATGATGAAGTGTTTAGTTAGTGGTTAAAATAAGATGATGAAGTGTTTAGTTAGTGGTTAAAATAAGATGATGAAGTGTTTAGTTAGTGGTTAAAAATAAGATGCTGAAGTGTTTAGTTAGTGGTTAAAAATAAGATGATGAAGTGTTTAGTTAGTGGTTAAAATAAGATGATGAAGTGTTTAGTTTGTGGTTAAAATAAGATGATGAAGTGTTTAGTTAGTGGTTAAAATAAGATGATGCAGTGTTTAGTTAGTGGTTAAAATAAGATGATGCAGTGTTTAGTTAGTGGTTAAAATAAGATGATGAAGTGTTTAGTTAGTGGTTAAAAATAAGATGATGAAGTGTTTAGTTAGTGGTTAAAATAAGATGATGAAGTGTTTAGTTAGTGGTTAAAATAAGATGAGGAAGTGTTTAGTTTGTGGTTTAAAAAATTGTATTACATCAGAATTATTACTAGGAGCTAAAGGAATCAATTATACTTACGTTGTCACTGTTTGGTTATTCATGTTTACCATAATAAATTGTTGATATTTTATTTTTGTAATAAAAATGTTATAATTAGTGCTCAGTGTATTATTATACGTTGAAAATACAATGAACCATTAAAAAATGTATCTGTGACTAGCTGTTGTAATACAATATATAATTGGCTATAAGGAAATTTGGAAGTGAAAGTATGCTTACAGTGAATGGTTTCGACTATAGCCTCGGTGTTAACACTTACTTGCTAATTTGTCATGCGAAGTTAACAACTCAGGGCTCATGCTACAGGACGAAGAAGTCCCCTTGTGAAGGTTGACATTGCTTTCTGGTTGGGCAAAGTTCCAGTCACCTTGTAATTTTGAGTAGTCGCCTGCATATTTTTGCCACGTGTCATTTATGAAAATGTCAATATCGTTTTTATTGAGTATTTTGAAAGTGGTTTTCTTATAAAGTAATCCTTTTCTGTTTAAAGAAATTTCATATTGTTCCATAACAAACAAGATTGGCTCCATCGGAAAGGGGGGACTATCATGCATGGTGCTATAGGCAATGTTGATCATAGCTACTTTTAACCAAACAAACATTTGATTTATTATTTTTTATTTTTTTCTCATTTCTGAGACACAGAATCGGAGTTCTCATATTTAATATGTTCATACATGTATATGCGAAGGCTGGCCATTGAAAAATCGCTTCAGATTTTTATCGATCAGCATCCAAGTCTGTTTGGTATTTTATACTGGTCGAGGAGCAATTGTCAGCATATTTTACTTGTTTTAAATTTTCTGTGCATGTCAATATAAGGGACCCTTTGTAAAGTTGTTGATTTTTGGCAGTGAATTAAAAGGTGGCAGTACCAATTATTGTCATCATGTTAGATGTGGAAAATGAGATCTAAATTAGCAATGTAAGTAGAGAACAAAAATCTTAAAACAAAAATGGATAATGTCATCATTGTTCAGCAATCTTTAGTACATCCATTTGTTATATTTCCTTTTCAAAAGAGACAAGAATGTAGATATAGAAACCATAATTCAAACGTAAGGATTTGTGCATATTCAGGATACATGTGTTAATTGACTGCTAATATTTGGAATGTTCCTCAGGTGTCGATGTAAGGTTTCACTTTCAACATGTCCATTTTTTATTTTTTTATTTCATGTCTTTTTATA
This sequence comes from Gigantidas platifrons, assembly GCA_002080005.1. Lineage (NCBI taxonomy): Eukaryota > Metazoa > Mollusca > Bivalvia > Mytilida > Modiolidae > Gigantidas > Gigantidas platifrons. The sequence goes on along the minus strand of MJUT01050885.1, from coordinate 980,783 downwards.
AATATGGAAACCTCAACTACAGTATAGAGACCATCTACAGAATAGAGACCTCGTCAACAGCATAGGAACCTAATCATGTGTCACACGAGATTTCAAGTGTTGATGCACAAGACCAAGAGTGACTTTCAGAGTTATTTTACTTTTTATTAATTATACCTCCCGCAAACAAAGTTTGGGGGAGTATATAGGAACCACCCTGTCCGTCCGTCCGTCCGTCCGTTCATCCGTCCGTCCATGTACCTTGTAAGCGCAACTCCTCCTAAACGGCTTCTTGGATTTTTGTGAAACTTTATACACTTGTAGTACACTACCTGCAAATGTGCATGAAGAAATAGGGTCGCTGTCCAAAATTTGGAAAGGGAGATAATTCAACTTATACTTTCACGAAAAAGGGGGGGGGCATGTACCTTGTAAGCGCAACTCCTCCTAAACGGCGTATTGGATTTTTATGAAACTTTACACACTTGTAGTACACTACCTGCAGATGTGCATGAAGGAATATGGTTGCTGTCCAAAATTTAAAAGGGGAGATAATTCAACTTATAGTTTCACGAAAAGGGGGGGGGCATGTACCTTGTAAGTGCAATTCCTTTTAAGTGCAACTCCTACTAAACTGCAAGTGGGGGGTATCACTCAGTGAGGTCACTCACAGTTCTAGTTTATATAGATAAAAAAAACCTCTTGTTAACTGGGGGTACTGTAGTTGAGGTTTCCATACTTATACTGTAGATGAGGTCTCTATACTGTAGTTGAGGTTTCTATACTGTAGTTGAGGTTTCCATACTTATACTGTAGATGAGGTCTCTATACTGTAGTTGAGGCTGTAGTTGAGGTCTCTATTCTGTAGATGAGGTCTCTATACTGTAGTTGAGGTTTCCATACTTACACTGTAGATGAGGTCTCTATACTGTAGTTGAGGTTTCCATACTTACACTGTAGATGAGGTCTCTATACCGTAGTTGAGGTTTCCATACTTACACTGTAGATGAGGTCTCTATACTGTAGTTGAGGTTTCCATACTTACACTGTAGTTGAGGTCTCTATTCTGTAGATGAGGTCTCTATACTGTAGATGAGGTCTCTATACTGTAGATGAGGTCTCTATTCTGTAGATGAGGTCTCTATACTGTAGATGAGGTCTCTATTCTGTAGATGAGGTCTCTATACTGTAGATAGGGTCTATACTGTAGTTGAGGTTTCCATACTTATACTGTAGATGATGTCTCTATACTGTAGTTGAGGTTTCCATACTTACACTGTAGATGAGGTCTCTATACTGTAGTTGAGGTTTCCATACTTACACTGTAGATGAGGTCTCTATGCTGTATTTGAGGTTTCCATACTTACACTGTAGATGAGGTCTCTATGCTGTATTTGAGGTTTCCATACTTATACTGCAGATGATGTCTCTATACTGTAGTTGAGGTTTCCATACTTACACTGTAGATGAGGTCTCTATGCTGTATTTGAGGTTTCCATACTTACACTGTAGATGAGGTCTCTATGTTGTATTTGAGGTTTCCATACTTATACTGTAGATGAGGGCTCTATACTGTAGTTGAGGTTTCCATACTTACATTGTAGATGAGGTCTCTATGCTGTATTTGAGGTTTCCATACTTATACTGTAGATGATGTCTCTTTACTGTAGTTGAGGTTTCTATACTGTAGAATAGAGGTTGTCAGTATGTTGTGACATGGAACGAAGGTAATGATAATAGAAAGTATTATCCGACCTCCAAAATCCTGCAGATAAAATTTCTGTCAAGAAGGAAGAATTAAAAATACTCCAAGGCGCGGCTATTGCCCTACCTTCACGGGCTTTAACCGTGTTTCTAGGTAAAGTAATTCCTGAAGACTTATATGCCAACATGACAGTATTGTAAATCCATGAAGAAATGTTTTTTGCAGTAATGTCATTTTTTCCCTGTTTAATAGGTACAAAAAGCCTGTTTGAATCTTTAGACCTTACTCCAAAAGCTGTGTCCAAATACTTTAATAAAGTACGAACTGGACATAAATTTATTGGACCTGAATTGGGTAATGCTGGGATAACAATTAACCCAGAACCATTTTCTGATAACTGGTTTTTAGCTAAAAAAAAAAAAGAAAAAAAGAGCTGGATCAGTCAATAGGGTAACTGTGGACTTGTCTGCCGCAAAACGAATACAGGACTCGGAAACAGAAAGAGCGTGAAGTTCACTTCTTGTGCGACCTGTAGCCAAAGCTACAAGAAAACAGCATTTATAAGTAAAAAAAATTAAAAGAAATAGGGTTCAAACGATGAAAGTTGTAAAGCCTTTAGAACAATTCCCAAATCCCAAGCGGGTACCAAATGTCTGTTTCGGACGTTCAATACAACAGTTTTTAAACATGAGTGATAAAAACTCATCACTACCAAAATCAGAACTGCATGAGTGATGGATTGTCCTTTCAATAGCTAACCCTTAATGGTAGAAGGTGTATAACCTTTGTCTTCAAAAAGGTACAGACAAAATTCAGCTAATTGCTGGGTAGTAATACTGAGAGGATCAATTTGTTTTGACAGACACCAAGAACAAAAGATTGACCATATTGAGTCATATATTGCCCCTGTTGACTGTCTAACTGCTCCAGAGATGCACTTGGTTGCTTTTTCAGAAAAGCCTCTCTGTCTGATAGACGTCCTGACAACAATCATGCGTGCAGATGGAGTTTCTCCAAGCCTTGATGAAGCTTCTTTCCCTTGAATTGAGACAAGAGGTCCCTTCTCAAGGGAAGACGAAGCGGTTTTCCACACGATAATAGTAGGAGATCCGGGAACCAAGTTTGTCTTGGCCAAGCCGGAGCTATAAGAATAGTCTTGCAACCATCCTTTCTTATCTTGTGTAAAATCCTGTGGAGAAGACGAAATGGTGGGAAGATGTAATTGGACATCCCTTTCCAGGAGATGGTCATTGCATCCACTGTCCACGCTTTCTGGTCTGGGTTGGAGAGACAAATGTCTCCAGTTTGTGATTCAAACTGGTGGCAAACAGATCTATCAGGGGGCGATCCTATATCAGAGTGATTGCTTGAAAAATTACTGGATGTAAGCCCCATTCCGTATTCACTGGAACACGTGATCGAGATAACGCATCCGCTATTAGGTTCTGATTGCCCGGGACATGTCTCACTGTCAACACTGTCTGGAGACTGTCGCATACCAACAGAATTTCCCTGCATAGAAGATATAGAGAAAAGGAGTGAGTTCCCCCTGATTCGGAAGATAAGCCACCACTGTCGTATTGTCTGTGACTATCAACAGAAACTGTCTTTGAATCACTTCTTGAAAGTGTCTCATTGACAGTAGAACTGCCCTCATTTCCAGAAGATTTATGTGTGCTACTAAATGACAATCTTCCCACACCCCTGACACTGTTCTCCCTTCTCGGAAGGCACCCCATCCTGTTAGGGAAGCATTTATGTAAAGAGTCAGTGTGGATTCTGAGGGTTCAGAGATACACCTGTCAAAAGGTTGGACCTCTGTAACCACCACTGAAGATGAGGCAGTAGTCTGGGAAAAACAGGAATACAGGCCTCCCACATTTTAGTAACTGGATGCCAGAACTCCCTCAGGTACCACTGAATTGGGCGAATATGTAGACGTCCGAGAGGAATAACATCCATCAAAGAAATCAGAAAACTTGTCAGCTGTAAAAATTGACGAGCTGGTACTGACAATACCTGAAAAAATTTGTTGACCAGAAATTGTAGAGTAACAATTGTTTTCCTCTGGGAGAAAAACTAGACCCAGATGTGTCCGATAATGTTCCCCTAGAAAAATGAAGTCTTGGCTGGGAACTAGCTCCGACTTCTTCCATGAAATTAGGAAACCCAGTTTGAGTAGTAAACCTATCACAAAATGGGTATGATCTCTCAGAAGAAATTGGGACATTTTTCAACAGAGTATCGTCCAAATAGGAATGGATGAAAATTGACTGCCTGTTTAAATGTGCTACTACTGCATGGAAAACTCTGATAAAGACTAGAGGGGCTGTAGATAGGCCAAAAGGCATCGCCTTGAAAGCGTATACCCTGTCTTCCCAAACAAATCTCAGGAATTTGCGGAACTTGGGGGAAATACTAGTAGGAATATGGAAATAGGCGTCTGTCAAATCGAGAGACGTTGTCCACATACCTAAACGAATTGAACCCCTGATAGATCTGTTGGTCTCCATCTTGAAATGTGGCACTATTAAATGCCGATTCAGGACCGAGAGGTCTATCACAGATCTCATTTTCACATTTGTACAACAAAAAGGCGGGAATAGAAACCTGGAGTAAGAGGAGGGTTCACTAATTCTACAGCACCTTTCTGCAGAATAGTGTGAACCTCTTCTTGACGCAAGAGATTCCTGTCTGGGTCCCTCGTCACTGACATGTTCAGAGGAACTGAAGACAATGGAGGTCGACTCTGAGACTGAAGTTCCAGACCCCCCGCAGTACTGAAAGAACACACTTGCCTGAAGTGATCAGTTGCCACTGATTTAGAAAGTGGGTTAATCTTCCCCAACTGGAATATGAAGAAAGGAGTTGGAAAAAACTCCTCTTCCTCGGGAGGTTGTACTGACGGAGGGGGTGGACCATTACTTACTATACTTTTTCCCCTGTACCACTTTGGCTTTTTTACCTGTGGTAGAGTATACATTTTTAGTAGCCGATCTCTTGCGATACCCTGAAGGTTTTCCCGAGCCTTTCTTCACAAGGCCAGTTTCTGAACGGGACTGAGAAGTAGTGACTAATCTCTGCCCATTAGAAACTTGGACATCAACCTTCACGGTCTGTGGTGTTTTACTAACTTCTTCTTGAAGCTTTCCCAATGGAAGACCAAATAATTTGTCCTTCCCTAGAGGGGAAAGCAAGAGAGTATCCTTCAGAGGCTCAGGAATGGGTGATTTATCCAACATTTCTTGTCTCTTAGACAGGGTAAAGTTGGATAAGGTAATCAGAAGGAGTTGTGAAACACCAAGGCCTTGGTCCACCTGTAGAAGAGGAGACTTGAGTTCATCAAACTCATCTCCTTTGTCCTTAAGTAAAGAACCAGCAGCAGCCATAAGATGTTCTGCTGTACCAAGGACACTAGACATAAGTCGAAGATTACTCCCTGACTTAGCCCAGGTGGATTGGTTTAAAACCAATCCCTCTACAGGTTTTGTCCCCAATAAGGCAGAATATGTCTTATCACAGGACGGATACCCTTTCTTCAGAGAAGAATCATGAAGAGCGAAATGCATGGATCTAATCTTTGAAGAGGGGAAAGTGGCCGGACCAAAACCATTGTACTTATTCCCAGTACCCTTGCTAGAATGAAAATCTGAAATTTATTCATTCATGAAATCAAGGGCTGACTTAGTGTGTCCCGATTCTGGGAAGAACTTATACTCTTTGGGTTTGTCCTTCACCAAACCTGAGCACGACATAAAATCAGAGGGAGCAAGTACTTTTCGAGGTGGGGAAGACATGGGAACTTCAGAAAGTTCACGTCGAATGGTGTAAGCTCTATGTCTGAGTGCTTCCCGATATCCAACCGCTGATGGATTCTCATCCTCTCCTTGAATGGATGATCCACCATCCAAAGATGGAAGCGGATCACCCAAAGCACATGAAGGTTGGGGCCTTCTGCTAGAAACAGGAGAGCAAATTTCATCGTGGGATAAAATAAAATTACCCTCCTGACTTCTAGGTGCCAGAGAAAATGTGTCTTCCCCGTCGGAATCCTTATTATCAACACCTTCACTGACGTCGGCACTGATAATAGGGGAAATGTCTCTCTTCTCGAGCAAAGAAAGACGGTTACCCAGTTCCAGGTTCTGGGCCTTGGTAATAGCCTGGAATTGGTTAACAGAATTTATTAACACCTAAATATATCTTCACTAATTGAAGAGTCTAAAGGAGTCCCTTTTCATACCTACCCGTAGTAGGCCCATGTCAAAACCAAAAAGGTGGCAAACTATACGGGTCGAAAGAGGGCATAGTTTGATTTGATGGGTACAGATAATTTGTGGGCCACCTAGATCTATAAAATTCATTGCTCCTTATACATAAAGGGATAATTGAGGAGCTAGGAATAGAGGTATCAATAGGCCTGCTAAAGGTGTGCGTAGTCTTGGCATGTGGACGAGTCAGCCTCAATTGAGACCCATATGAATTATTGGGGGAATTATTGAAGGAGTTCGGTCGATTGGAAACAGAAGGTGTAAAAACCTGTCTGGAACCATCCACAATTTCATATATTGCCGGAGCAACAGATATGGGAAATTGTGGATTACCTTCCAAACCCCTATCCCAAAACTCATCCGATGTGGTAGCTGACCGCCAGGGAGAAAGACCAAGTCCTTGCCCTTCTCTATTTTCCATAATAATTATCAATGAGTATCTTAATTGTATTACCTGTGTATAATACTTCTATTAAAAAAAACTCTTTTGTTTCACAAATGTAGAAAAAAATGTTACAATTTTCCCTCCAAAATCACGTCATATGTGCAGCATGCAGTAGTGGAACCGGAAAAGTGATGAATAAGGGTAATAACAAAATTACCGAACACAGAGCAATCTTCCAAAGGGAAATTCAAAACTCATAAATCAATAAACAGACAAAATCAGTCAACAACCGGGAAACTGGAAAACCGCAATGGTCCTGACTTGGTACAGGCATTTCTAAAAAATGGTGGATTGAATCAGATTTTACGGCGCCAACCTCTCGCTTCCATTACGGTTCAAAGGTTCCCGTTGTCACTAAAACAGCATTTACAACAATACTGGAAAAAACAGGCAAAATAGCAGTCAAACAGTACCAAACTCAGTATCTAATATATCTCGTGAACCATCACCATCAACTATGAGTCCTTTGAAGTATTTTAATTACGACCGTAAATGTCAAAAACATTTTTACGTCACACATTCACACAAAATTTTTTTGACATTGTAAACCACGTATACCAAATCCTTATCTTTATACATTTTCACTATATGAAAATGTATCTTTTACTATTGTATCTGCAGAGACAGAATATATTTCGACAAGATCTTGATATCGGAATATAAACTTTTTAAGAGATCGAATAAGGCGAATCTTTTT
>MJUT01050885.1:926116-962514 GCA_002080005.1 Gigantidas platifrons | reverse complement strand
GGTATATATATCTTTAACTGAGTTTGGATGTAGGTTTATCTCCATTGGGTATATATATCTTAACTGGGTTTGGATGTAGGTTTATCTCCATTGGGTATATATATCTTTAACTGAGAATGTAGGTTTATCTCCATTGGGTATATATATCTTTAACTGAGTTTGGATGTAGGTTTATCTCCATTGGGTATATATATCTTTAACTGAGTTTGGATGTAGGTTTATCTCCATTGGGTATATATATCTTTAACTGAGTTTGGATGTAGGTTTATCTCCATTGTGTATATATATCTTTAACTGAATTTGGATGTAGGTTTATCTCCATTGGGTATATATATCTTTAACTGGGTTTGGATGTAGGCTTATCTCCATTGGGTATATATATCTTTAACTGAGTTTGGATGTAGGTTTATCTCCATTGGGTATATATATCTTTAACTGGGTTTGGATGTAGGTTTATCTCCATTAGGTATATATATCTTTAACTGAGTTTGGATGTGGGTTTATCTCCATTGGGTATATACCGTATATCTTTAACTGAGTTTGGATGTAGGTTTATCTCCATTGGGTATATATATCTTTAACTGAGTTTGGATGTAGGTTTATCTCCATTGGGTATGTATATCTTTAACTGAATTTGGATGTAGGTTTATCTCCATTGGGTATATATATCTTTAACTGGGTTTGGATGTAGGTTTATCTCCATTGGGTATATATATCTTTAACTGAATTTGGATGTAGGTTTATCTCCATTGGGTATATATATCTTTAACTGGGTTTGGATGTAGGTTTATCTCCATTGGGTATATATATCTTTAACTGAGTTTGGATGTGGGTTTATCTCCATTGGGTATGTATATCTTTAACTGAATTTGGATGTAGGTTTATCTCCATTGGGTATATATATCTTTAACTGGGGTTTCGCTGCAGTTTTGTAAATTTTGTTTTTATTCTGCTTTAGTTTGTGGTATTTCACTTTGAGTTTTTATCTCGTCTGATTCAACAGGTATTGTTAGCTTTTGTCATCACTTGGATTCGTCATCCATAAACGTTTACATCTAAATCTCACAACCACTAGTCCATTTAGAACCATCATTGGTAGAAATGTTTACATTTAAATCTCACAAACCACTGGTCCATTTAGAAACATCATTGGTAGAAACGTTTACATTTAAATCTCACAAACCACTAGTCCATTTAGAACCATCATTGGTAGAAACATTTACATTTAAATCTCACAAACCACTAGTCCATTTAGAACCATCATTGGTAGAAACATTTACATATAAATCTCACAAACCACTAGTCCATTTAGAACCATCATTGGTAGAAACATTTACATTTAAATCTCACAAACCACTAGTCCATTTAGAACCATCATTGGTAGAAACATTTACATTTAAATCTCGCAAACCACTAGTCCATTTAGAACCATCATTGGTAGAAATGTTACTTTGGTGGTCCTCAACAAATGATTTTAGTTTGTAAATCCATCATGTCTGTTAGGACCAATGATTCTTTCTGATTGGTCAGAAGTTATTGACCTTTGACTTAACCACTCAGCCACCCATTAAGGATAAGGATATCTTTTGTTTTATTATTTTGACAACAATTCAAATTTTTGGTTTTATAGTTAGAAAAAAAAGTCAGATTATCAGTATTTGATTTGAAGAGATAAATATTTTTAATTTGATGCTTGGCTACTTATGCATGTACATATATATTACTTAAAGGTCATGTTGTATTCAAAAGTTTCATTCTATATTCAAATCAACATAGAAAAAGTACATATTTTATTTTGAAATACACCTCTATACAGATGTATATTACATCAGGGCCTACCACTAATAAAGTTTGTGAGTTTGACTTTCACCCATAGTGAGCTTGAGGTACAAATGTATTCTTGATGAAACATCTGGTGATTCTTTCCTTCTATCCCTGTTTTCCCCAACAAAATAACAGAAATATTGTAAAAAGTGGTGTTAAACACACAAATTCATAATGAAGAAAAAAACTGAACAACTGGACTTGTGTTCTGAAATTCCCCTGTACATTACCCATTTAAACGACTTTATTTTTTATTATATTCAACAACATAATACATGTACTCAATGTACTAGTAGTCAGTTTGTTAACAATAGTCAAAATGTAATTTCACATTTAACAATGAATAAGGGAGATAACGCTTTATCTTTCCTTTTGTAAAGAATGATTTGCATAACTTGTTTCTTTGGCCCCCCAAAATGTAATTAGTAATTAATCTTGACTGCAGATAGTTCACACAGCTATCAACAATACAAAAATTAAGAAATATTCATGGAAGCCATAGTTTGTATGTAGTTTCACTATGGGTAACATAATTTTCGTAAAATTTTTTATCATGACCGACTGCGAGGGTTAAATTGAAACGAAAATATTGTTGCCCTTTTTAAAACATTATACAAATTATGGCTTCCAATATATTATTTCAATTGTAATAGCAAAAACCTAACTAATATTTTGCAGTGTAAGTCAGTAATAATGGATGCATGTCACAACAAAATCCTCTAATTATATATAACCTTCGTTTTTTTATTTTTCAATTTTTCAAAGATAATTTTTTGGTTCAAAATTTCTGCAGACTTTCAGTTTTACAATTTGATACACTATGAACATCAATATGTTTTTATGAAAAGCACATAAAGTGTTTGTCATAAATTGTACTTAAATTAAGGAAGATATTAAAAATCTCAAAGCAAAAATAATCATTAAATAATATTTGTTCTTGATTTTCACTGGTAATCATTTAGTGAAACTAAGACTTTCCTCTGAAACCTTTCGTCAAGAAAAAAAATCAATTCTTCACCTGTACAATGTATTATCTTTTATAATCGAGGGAGGGAGGGAAGTTATGGTGTTTATTAACACCACTTCCAACAATATTTCAGTTATATCGTGGCGGTCAGTTTTATTGGTTGAGGAAACCGGAGAAAACCACCGACCTGCTGCGAGTCTCTTGTATAATTGAAAGTTGTTGTTGGAGACAAAAGAAAACACATTAAGGACTGCTGTACTTTAAATCCTTATTCTTCATTTTTATAGAAATTAATTGTTATTATAATGGATCCTCTTTCAATAAATAATGAGGCCATAACAATAAAAAGTAAATTTACATCCTATCAGTTTATTGGAGCACATAATAACTAGAAGCAATTTAATTAAATCATAGAAATTGTACCAATGATATTTCAGAGAGAAATACATCTATCTACAGGTAAAGGGGAAACACAGGTGAACTAGCTATTATAGCATAGAATAATGTGTTTTATTTAATGGTTATATAAAGATTTGTGTCTGTCCATTTTATGTATTTTAGATTAATTTCTTCTGATCATTTTATGTATTTTAGATAGAAGATAGTATCACATTATATATATTGTATTTTTGTAATTTTTTTTTTTTATTATTGTAGTATATCAGATTGAAGATTAGATTATAAGATATATTGTATTTTTGTTGTTGTTATTATAGGATGGCAGATTGGAGTGTATTAAGAGGAAGTGACAGAGAATTCTTGTCATTCTACGGAACATCATTTCAACAAATGATGGGTGATCAAGGAATAACAGAGACATTCTGTACTTCTGATAATGTAGACCAGAGCATTGCCTATATAAACCAGGTACATTTTGTATTTTAATAATATTTCATCTCTACATCCCTTAAGAAGATAGTATTGTATTGGTTTCATCTTTTAAATAAAGAATTGTTCATCATATATCCTATAATATACATTGTATCCATTATATCATTGGCATTGTACATTGGGTATGGTCTTTAACACCACTTTCAACAATATTTCAGCTATATCGTGGCTGTTAGTTTTATATATTTGCACATTTTATTTTATCAATGAGAATGTTTTTTTTGGAAAGAAAATATTTTCCTAGACGAAAAAAAAATACAAAACATTTCTGACAACTTGTTAATTTTTCACCCAAAGCTTCTTTGTTTTTTGTTTTTTTATTATATTGTGTTGTATTTCATTGAAAGAGAATATGATTTCATTTACAGTAGATTTTTAAAGCGAGTGAGTGATTTTGTTTAATGCTAAATAAGCTATTTTTCAGCCATATTATGGTGAGAAGAAGTTAAATTTTGATGGAGAGATGGTGGTAGATGTCCATTTTATATTCCCAGCCAACCCATCTGTACTCTTACTCGTTAATGCTGTATGCTTAGCATAGAAGCAACAAATGCCAATTTTATCATTTTTGGTTTGACCTGACCTGAGCTTGACCAAAGGTCTACCATACTCAATGTGAGCACACTCACCATAACACCACTGAAGCAGTTAGATTTTAAAAAATGGAATGCTTTTTCTAGAAGAAATCCATTTTTGCCTTTTATCATCTTCAAATGAATAGTTTGCACATAACTGTTTCTTTCTTATTCAGGAATTAACCGTTCTTGGCTTCCAAGCAATAAGTTTTGAGACACACAATAGAATACCAAGCTTAGTCAACAGATTGTATGAGATCTTACGTCAGTATCAAAGGATAGGTCGTATACGAGAAGAACTTGAAAATAGGTAGAATATTTATATGTAAAATCTAAGTCATCTGTATTGTTGTTATGCAAATTCTTTAATTGTTTTTGATTCAATGATTTCCTTACAGTTACACTACTTTCAGTCATATTTTAAGTATTCCTAAATTAATCTTCATAATAATTTTAAAATTTTAGATGCAATGATAGATCTACCTTAACAGAATACATGGCAATTTTTTAAAAGCTATCGATGTTTGTTTTCTGTTTAAAAGCATCTGGTTCAGGAAAACATACCAGTAACCCATGCTGTATCAAAACATAGACATAGTTTAATTACACGACCAGATCAGTTAATAAAAACTTACTTTGAGTAGATACCAAAGAAAGGGCATTTTTTTAGTCGAAAGGGTTTCTAATGAGTTGTTACTCACAAATACATGTTAAATCCATGTGATGTCCAAATTCCAAATCAGCCCAGCCTTTAATCAAATTTAAAGTTGAATTGAACCTAGAAAATAATGTCCGATCTGACTCCAGAATATTGTCAAGCAAGGTGCTATAAAGTGTCAAATCCCAAAAGTCAATTAAAAGTAATTAATATATCATGACACTTCTTTTAGAATATAGAAATTTGATTATCACGACTAGTGTGTAGGAATCTTTAAAGTAAAAGATCTAGAATTATCAAATCAGTCAAACATTTTTGGATGGAATCAGTATCTTATTTATTATTTACAGATTGCATCGTGTAACCAGTGAGTTAGACCATTATCAAGCCATGAACCAACGATTTAAAACAGAGAATGAAAAACTTGATAAAGAAAATGGAAGAGAACAAGAGAAATATAGACAGTTAATTAACAAACAAAAGGCTTTGTCTTCTAAATTTAAAACAGAAAGAGAAGAGGTTACTATCTAGTGACTAAGTCCTTTTACAATTTCTTTGGATTTGACTTTATTGCAATACATGTAGTACTGTATTTTTGAACTGTACATGTAGGTCACCATTTTTTCATCAGATTTCTGTTGCTTCGACCAATATGAAACTCAACCCTATTTTTTTAGGATATTAAGGAGAATTTCATATTTGATAGAAATGTTGAGTTAAACTTCTAAGGATTCACTTTTTGAGATGAAATAGAATAATAAAGCTCTATAAGTGCCATAATATCATATCAGTCAATGAAAATACAGTAAAACCTGCAGTAAAGGACACCTCTATATAACAAATCACTGTCTATAAAGGGCAGCCTTATTTTTCCCATTGATGAATAGTGCATATAATTTTAACCTGTATATAATGGACAATTGCTCATAAAGGGTACATTTTCAGGTTCTCTCAAGTGGCCTTGGACTGTACATGAATCTGTTTTAAGACATGTTTTATCATTCAGTTTCTTGAGAAAGAAATAAACACTGTCTAAGCTATATGAAGTGTGCATGATTATTTTAACATGAAACCGGACACACACACTCTTTTTCATTTTGCATTTCTTTCGTAAAATGACCTAAACAAATTTTATGCTGCATAATATGATTTGTAGATTCTCTTTTTATAATCTCCAGATTAAAAGATTACAGAGTATCATCAAAGATAGAGATGCACAGTTTAAACATGAATTAAAGAAAAAAGAACGAGAAGTGAATAAATTAAAAGAGAAACTACATCAGCTGATATCAGACAAAACACCAAACAGAAGAGTTGGTCAGTAAATTTAGGCTTAGATTCAAAACAATTAAAACTTAGATTCAAAACAATTATAACTTAGATTCAAAACAATTATAACTTAGATTCAAAACAATTATAACTTAGATTCAAAGAAATTATAACTTAGATTCAAAACAATTATATCTTAGATTCAAAACAATTATAACTTAGATTCAAAGCAATTATAACTTAGATTCTACATTTACATGATATGACTTTGTGTGAAGCCAAAGTTATTAATATGTTGATTAAATGCTTACTTTAAACCACTTGACCATGTTGTTAGTTCAAACCCCGCTCAGGCGAGGTGTACTTGATACAATGTTATGTGATAAAGTTTGTCAGTGACTTGCGGTGTGTCAGTGGTTTTCTCCAGGTATCTCAGTTTCCTCCACCAATTAAACTGACTGCCAAGATATAACTGAAATATTGTTGAAAGTGGCATTAAACACCATAAACCTAACCCTCAAAACAATTATACCTTACATTCTATATTTGCACAATATGACTTGATGTTAAGCCAAATTTATTGATAGATTGAATAAATGCTCGTTTTAAACCACTTGCAGTAATTATTAAGAGATATTGTGACAACCAGATTTAGTGATGGAGCAATGTAAATTTAGTACATACTAATTCTGTAGACTTAATAGTAAACGTTGTTTTACTTAAGCTGCAACTCTGTGCAAATTAAGTTCACATCAACATGAGGTACAAATCTATAACTCATTGATAATTGATTGTTTGATTCAGTGTTGTTTAAAGGAATACTCCAGTCAGTTGAAAAGTTGTTTTAATTCAATTCATTATAACTTTTTATTCAAAATAACTTATTATTTAAAAAAAAGCACCTTTATTAACATTAATATACCCAATTAAAAATGAATATTTGGAATTTCCTGTCGTAGTATAAGCGGCCATGACACCTATTCATGTGACGTCACAGGTCCAGATAATGTTAGTTGAATAAATAACGTATCTGACTCTTCCCAACATCATGCCCGTTTGGTTATGTTTTAATATAAGATGAACTGCAATGCAATGTTTATAATCGTATATCGTTCTATTTTTTTCTTCTTAATATTCCCATCCAATGTTACATTTTCATAAAACAAAGGAGTTTATTTGTTTCGGGAGGGGGGAGGGTCTTCGTATAATTTCATCTCAGAGAATTTCGTGTTTTACGTGATTGGCCGTATAGTTTTAATAACTGTCAGTTTTAACTCATTTTATGCGTACACATGCTTTTTTTTTCTTTTTTGTCCCCAATGCTGTCGTACTTTCCCGTGTTTTTCAAGGTCACTGGTCGATGTGTTGACAAGGGTAATTACACAAAAAAAATTCTTCTCTCATATTCCCTTTTAATTTCGTGCAATAAAATGCTTAACATAAAGTCATAATGATTTTGTAAATATCAAAAGATAAATATACGACGTTATTTTACGAATTACATAATTTTTAATGATAAAATTGCAACTGATCAATGCTGATATAATATACGATACCGACAATAATACGTCACAACTCTTTCAGAAGAGCTTTAATTGCAGGTATAATCCGAGAATGGATTATGTCCCTTGTCTCCTCACATTGTAGAGTATTGAAAAATGGTGACCTCCATTGTTTGGTGCAACAGAAACAGTCATTAACACAAATGTCTTTTAGTTAATGTCATTTAAATATTCACGCTAACTTGTTAAGACCATGGAGTTTTCCTTTAATGCCAAACAAGCGTTATGTCAACTGTATTCATGACCAATATACAAACAATCGGTTAGTAGATAAAGATACCGAAGATTTAATTTCACTAATAATTGCAGGTGTAATTGATAGGATAGAAAAATTCTACCTTGATGTTGCAATGGGACACTCTTACAAGCTGTTGCTCACATAGATCTTCTTTATGTGCTATGGATGGCATTCTGCTAAGACTTAGCAGTTATTTACATCTTATCAGACAGATAGTGGTTGTATAGTATGCAATCGACAGACATGCCAAAAGGGGGGTTAGATATGGACAATAATATTGTAATGGTAGATGATTATCACCATACGTAGTTCACTAATATGATGGTAGGAATTTTTAAGTATGGTATGCACCTAATTGTCTGTTGGGAACTAATGAAAATTTGGAAATATAATATAGATAAACTATACTTGTACATTGTAGGTTTAGATATTGCTAATTCACTACAAAGACCTGATGGCAAGAGAAGTACATGGAAAAGTGCTGGCAATAACAAGTATGTTTGATGGTTTATTTTACTTTTTATGATCACCTGACCCAAGAGGTCATGTCACCTATTGCCATCACTTGGCATTAATCATCCGTTTTTATCATCATTTTTTTATTCACTTGTTTATTGTAAGTAAACTTACAAGAAATAATGTATGAAATCTACTCTAGAAATGACCTCATATGTTCTAGTCTGTCATACAACATGGCCTACAGAGACATTTCAGTTTCTGATTTGTCAAATACAAAACAAAATCATCTTCTTTGAAACTACTTATCCCACTGCAACCAAACTGGAAGGAATGATGTATCTGATGTTCTCTACAATGTTTCCTCATTTCAACTTGATCTTGCATAAAACATGGCCGACATGGCCAATATTTGTTTCTGATTGGCTGAAGCTTCTCTTGGACTCCTCTACAAAGATTCCTCATTTCACCTTGTTTCAGTGAAAAACTGTATATGGCACAGCTGCTTATTTGTTAATTTTTCTGGTAGGAACTTTTTTTCTGATGTAATGTCCTACTTGTATAGAAATATCGGTTTGGTTGATAACCAGAGCAAATTTGAATAACGTTGCAACATTCCTAGTTACTGACAATATTTTCTTTATATAGTTGGTAATGAGATTCTGATGGTCCTTAACATTAAAGAGAAAACAGATAAATAACTAATAAACGATATCTATTGGTAATTTCACCATAGAACAAATAAGTTTGACATTTACAAATGTTATTTGATATCTCCAGTTTAATATGAAAACAAAATAGGCTTTAATTTCCTTATTTTGCCGACGTAAATATTACTGTTCATTGCCTAATTTGTCAAGAAATTTTTATTGCTAATACAAACTTGTTCAAGACTTTTGTAATCTTAACTTTGTAATTTACTTTACGGTCACAACTGATTTCATAATTTGTCGTTGATCATATATTAGATATATATTTGCTTTCTGTTTTCATTCATATAAACATGTACTACATCACTTGCATATTTGTAAGTTATTGATGCATGTTCTTAAACCCTGATGCAATAAAGTTATCTCTCTTATGGAGAGTCAACGTTACTAAAAAAAAAAAATTAAAATAGCAAAACAAATTTATTGTGCCAAAAGATTTTTAATATTTCTTATTTTTTACAGACAAGAAGAGATGTACCAGGTAGTAATACATAACTATGAAGACAAACAGAGAGAGTTAATGTTAGAAAATGCTGATCTCAGAGACTGTTTAGTTCAGATGCAGAAAGAACTTCTTACTGCCATTAATGGAGAAGAAATAGCCAACTGTACTATGAGTACTTCAAATGTAAGTGTCATCTGCCATATTTGTACTCTCTAATTATACCCTCCGCAAACAAAGTTTGGGGGGTATATAGGAATCATCCTATCCGTTCGTCCTCCTAAACGGCTTCTTGGATTTTTGTGAAACTTTACACAGTTGTAGTACACTATCTGCAGATGTGCATGAAGAAATATGGTAGCTGTCCAAAATTTGGAAGGGGAGATAATTCAACTTATACTTTTACGAAAAGGGGGGAGGGGACATGTACCTTGTAAGCGCAACTCCTCCTAAGCAGCGAATTGGATTTTTGTGAAACTTTACACAGTTGTAGTGCACTACCTGCAGATGTGCCTGAAGGAATACCGTTGCTGTCTAAAATTTAGAAGGGGAGTTAATTTAACTTATACTTTCACGAAAAAGGGGTTGGACATGTACCTTGTAAGCGCAACTCCTACTAAACTCAGGGTTTCAGTTTGGGGCATTTTCTAGGCAAATGGCCTAAAGTTTTTGAAAATGACCTAAACTTTGAAGACTTTTAGGACAAATATTTAGCTAAGTAAATAGTGAATGACTGATAGGAAATACCACTTTTAGGACAATTGTCCGTAGCATTATTAGGTCTAACAAAAACCCTGATTAACTGCTTATTGAATTTTTATGAAACTTTACACGGTTGTAGTACACTACCTGCAGATGTGCATGAAGGAATACCGTTGCTGTCTAAAATTTGGAAGGGGAGATAATTCAATTTGGAAGGGGAGATAATTCAACTTATACTTTTACGAAAAGGGAGGGGGGGGGCATGTACCTTGCAAGCGCAACTCCTACTAAACTGCAAGCGGGGGATATCACTCAGTGAGGTCACTCATAGTTCTAGTTATTACTGTCATCAATGGAGAAGAGATAGCCAACTGTACTATGAGTTCTAACTCGAATAAGACTGCGCATATATTATATTATATTAGCATGTATGCGCATTAGTGACTTCCTTTACTTCTGTTTGTAATATTGACAAAACAAACATGGAGAATGATTGTGCCTTTGCAAATTTAGAAGACAAATACCCATAAGTCATAGCGATTTACTATTTCCAATTTGACAGATTTTATCAATGAATGCATCCAGGCATTAATGTAGCAACCAGCTAGAGCTTAATATAATGACTGGATTATTCGGGTTACATCAGTTCAGCAAATGTAATAATTTTCTCCCTTGTTTGTACTCTGTAAACTGAAAGTATTGTGCATATTTGTTAGATTTTTCAAATGTTCTTTTTTAATATTTTATTCCCACAAACTACAAATGTATATTATCCAGACCTGATTTTCGTCCGCTTTAAAGTGGAATTCCGCTTTTTTTATTCCGGATTTTACTGTTTTACCGTTACGATTCCTTTTTTATAGTATAATACTTCCGATTTTGTCGATTTCCGCTTATTTGTTGTCCTCGTAAAATCAGGTCTGATTATCTATGCAGAAAAAAACAGAGTATGATGTGGTCCAGTTGTTAATAATATCTATAAAATGTCTGAATTTTGTATCTATTTACACATTCTACAGGTTTTTAATATTTTTTTATCCTTCATTCTGCATTTCAGACTAATATAGATGACTCCTTCAGTGATGATGATGATAGTAGCTCTATATATTCAGTTAAAAAACCACCATCTCTCCATGATTTTTCTGATGGTAAGGAAATAATGTCAAGATAAAGACATCTTTAATTTGATTTCCTTTAAAGTACTATAATTAAAAGAATGATCATGAGGATTAGGGTTACAGGATATTTGAGTAATAATGCAATGGATAATACAAATCAAATATTGTTTTATGATTGTGCTTAGTGAAAGTGCAAGTACAAGTCCAAATAGAAGGCAATGTGAAAATGGGGTGAAAACATACATTTACAAGGACAACATTGAATCAAAGTAATGCATATTGGTCAATGCTTCAGAATAGGGAGCTGTAGAATTGACAGTAAAGATTACAAGGTGAAGAATAAGATTGATAAATTTATGCAAAGTTTTGAACTGAAATTGATGGCTCTTTACCTCCAAATATTTTGCAACTTGGGAAAAGTAATACATGTAATTACTGTAAATGAACAGAGATGTTTTATTTTGCAATAGAACATGACTGTTTACATAAAAATGGGTCACTGCAACCTTTGACCACAAGATCAAATAATTGATATTTTTTATCCTACATCTTTGTGCGAGTCTTTTTTTTTATTTTTTTTATCTTACTACCTAGTGCCTTCATATTTTGTATGTTTTAGTCTATGTTTCTAAGATTTAAATTAATCAGTTTTTGTTTTTTCACCACATGAGATTCTCCTGACATAATTATTTTTCTTTTGTTAACTTACAGGATATTTCCAAATGCCATATGATGTAATGAAGGATAACCTACATAAGTCATTTAAAGAAACTTGTAGGAAGATTAAACATAACATGAAACCTAAACGACAATTACCTAGTAAGTATAGAAATAAACCATAGGATGTCATTTTATATATATATATAGACTAATTATTACAGGAATGATCAGCTTATTTTTGTCTCTACACCTTTTTTTCTGACATGGAAGTGTTTTTTTGTCTCGCCTGCGACATAAGTTGCTGAAGGTGAGACATAAGTATAACTCTTCCAGCAGTGATGTGAGGTCTTAGTGATTAGACCCGTTGCTCTACTACCATACAACCTAAGCTCACCATATTTGGTCCATACATTGTTCACCTGACCTTGACCTCATTTTCATGGTCAATTGACTTGTTATATTTATTTTAAGTTTTCATGATTAGGTCAGTTTTTCCACACATTGTTGATGGACGGTACATATGTCACCACTGTTTGATTCCTTTGCTCTCTTGGGTTTGGAAAAGACATTTAGCTACAACTTTTTCTTTTCTATGCCATTTTTCTTAATAACAAACTGAAAAATAATCTGAAACAAATAATTGAAATCTGGCAATGCTTGATTTTCATTATGTGAAAAATTATGATTATTAGCTTTGCTACATACCCAAAACGTGTACATGTGAAGGTTTTTATGTGCCCTTATTAAAAAAAAATAGCCCTAGTGGTGCTAACTGCTCTGCATGGAATGAACATTAATGCCATAACACTGTTACTGGAATAGACAAGAAGCTAAGATGAGGTCTGGTCTATACTATTGATTACAAGTAGTATTTCTAAACTTAAATTTCTTTTATTGTTACATATAATAGGAGTTGCATTGCAATGTAATGTAGAAATGAATTATCATAACTAAAACAATGCACTCTTATTGGAATTGTAGTCCTAAAGGTTTCTGAAGAAACCCTATAGTGGAAGTTGGTTATATTTAAGGTTGTAGAATAACATTATCACAAGTTCTCGGTAACCAGGATGTTTACTGTGTTGAACAGTAAGTTCTTGTTCAATTGCTTTTTGTCCCCCGATGCTTCGTCGTAGGGGACTATAGAAATGGGTGTCGTCCGTCCGTCCGTGTGCTTGGTTTCCAGATGATAACTTGTGAATGAAAAGTCAGATTGAAGCTAGGTTTGGTATGTAAGTGTATCTCATGAATATCTAGGTCAAGTTCGATAATGATGATTTTTTCGACAAATTTAACCAGAGTTACTCCCCTTTTTTTACTTCAAAATGGTCCTTGGGTGGTCCCCTTTCAGAATTATTTAGGTCAGGTGAGTGATACAGGCTCACCTGAACCTCTAGTTTACAGTAGTTTCAAAATTTAATCTTACGATATAACCTTGGCGTCAGGGGACCAGTGGCCAACGGCCTTTTATTATTTTGTCATTGGAGAGCTCTATTTTTTTTCAGGTCCAAATAAAACTAGTCACAATATCCCCTCACAGTCCACTGAAAGCAAATTTATAGGTGATTATGATAAACTACAGAAACAGATCAATAAATACAAAGATATAATAAAACAACAAGAAGAACTGATACAGGTATATATTCTTTACAATAATTATAGATTAGTACTTGCCTTTGATATATCTTCTCTAGTATTACCTTCCAGGGGCTTTAATATTTTCTCTGAAGGCTGTATTCTCTAGTATTACCTTCCAGGGACTTGAATATTTTCTCTGAAGGCTGTATTCTCTAGTATTACCTTCCAGGGACTTGAATATTTTCTCTGAAGGCTGTCTTCTCTAGTATTACCTTCCAGGGACTTGAATATTTTCTCTGAAGGCTGTCTTCTCTAGTATTACTTTCCAGGGACTTGAATATTTTCTCTGAAGGCAGCAAGAGAACATATACCAGTCAAGAGATAATAATGGGGCATATATGAAAAACACTTATATTTGAAGAAGAAGAAAATGATCACATGCATTTTGTACATTTTAATGTGTGACATTGAAATATTTCAAATCACCATGGTGGTGAACTAGTTAGTGGACTCCCTTTAAATGTAGAAGATAATGGGTTTGATCCCCATTCAGTTCAAACTTAAGACTATCAAATTGTTATTTGCTGTTATTCCACAAAGAACACCAGATTCAGGAATAAAGAGCAAAGACTGGTTTGCTGACTTGACTCTAAGTGGAGCAACATGTCTGTCTACATGCTGAATGTTTTTTTTAAGCTAGAATTGTAAAATCCAGCTCAGCAGGTTGTTATAGCACCAATGTGTGCATCACCATTATTTCATTAAAGAGTAAGAATAGTACATTGTTCTACTATAGAAAACATATCTTTAATTCATCCCTCTCTTTTTTTTAGCAATCTATAAACTCACAGTCCAAATCTATGGAGAATTCCTTCCTACATGAATCACATCTACTTCAAGAAAGAGAAACCTTGTCTGAACAGAAACAATGTTTCTTCCAAGAGAAAGCTAATTTTGAAAAGGAGAGAAAAATATTTACAGAGGCAGCTATCAAACTAGGAAGAGAAGTATGTAGAAAAAAAAAAATAATTAAAGCATTTGTTGTGTGTTTTTTTTTCTGTTTCTAAATTTACCTGTACTTGGCTTCAATACTTACAAAAGAAACTGACTTAATTTTAGTTCTGTGAGTATTCCTGTTTAACCAAAACTTGTTTCTATCAAAATTGTTGTTTAAGACAAATATATTGATTCAAGAATATTTATAGATAATCTTTGTCATCAGTCAATTCAGTGAGAGAAAATATAACAGTTAACGAATCTAAAAACTATTTTTTAAGATCACAGTTTTTGTCCTCAGTCAAGTCAGTGAAAAATAATAATTAATCAGTTTTAAATATATTTTTTAGACCACAGTTTCACAAATTTTAATAATTTAATTCTGACTGAATAGCATATATTTTATAAGAGATACTTTTAGTTTAGACATATGTATTCAACAGACAACAATATAACATATATATAAATGGGAACAAAATTACATACTGTAGGATAAAGAAACACGCTAATTACGCTCCATACTATAAGTCTCAAGCTGTTATTGATTTATTGAATGCCAAATGTTTTATATAAGAGAATCAGATTTGTACATGATTTCCTTGTTATATTTCAGAGACAGAACTTTGAAACAGAAAAGACCACAATTTTAAAGAACCAGTTCCTACAAATATCTCCTTTTACCAAATCCAACAAAAGTACTCCTCAAAAAGGTATGATAAATATATAGTGTTGTTGATTTGTTTTGTGATAAATGGAATTCTTAGATCGCTTCGTAGGCATATCCTGAGTTGTGAGATCGGATGAAAATGTTATTTGGAGCAAAACATCAACAATAGTATATTTATTGAGAATTTGTTGAGGCAGCGTCGGTGACATCTTCATTTACAAATCATTGATAAATGAACAAAGTGCTGCAGAGTGATATAGTTTTCCTGATGTTTACTTTTTCTTACACAGAAGATAAAGTAGTTCTCAATTTTCACGGGAAAAGATTTTTCTGTCTTACACTGGGGTGGGTGTAAGACAAGCTACACGCCCTGTTACCTGCCAAAAATAATTGTCGCTTCAAGATTTGTCAGTGTTATTTATAACTCTGCTTGTGATCCTTTGTTAATATTGTTTGTATATGTGATTAAAATAAAATATGCTTTACAAAATATAACGGTAGCCAAAGTCTAATCTATCTTTTAAAACTCTTAATGTTGTGTCATTTACTTACTGGTTTGCATATGATTTTTGTCAACAGTTATCGATTTCCTGTTCATTGAATCAATCAGCTGACCGAGTTATTGACGTCACACTGAAATGACATACATTTCTAATAACAGTGTTTGTGTTGATTTGTTCGTTTAAAAACAAACGTTTTCTTTACTATTGTTGTATTTATTGTGATATGAAAGTCGAATTTTAAATATTATTACAATTTGAAGCGTTCATGATTTGGTGTTTCTTTCACATTGCGTATTATTTCATTGATGGTTGTGATGCGGTCGTCTTCGAATATACACACTAGAAAAGAACAAAATTGGGGGGATGTCTGTGTGAGAAAAATAATCAAACACCGATGACAGATCAAGATTCTATTAATCTTTAGAAGGACACAGTTGTAGAAAACTATCCAAATATATAAACATGGCAGTTTTCGGAAACTGTTAAAAATATCACTGCACAATTAGATTTCAGGGGTCGCGCTGGGCTTCGCCAATGTCGCATTTGGCGATATATTTTTTTTATCTGTCTCCAAAAAATGGTTGCTGGCAATAATTCTGGTGCCAATATTTTTATGATAAAAAATTATCTAAATTCAATTAAAGATAATTAAGTGGTCGTTTGCAGGCACAGGTAAGCTACTGTTACATGATTGATACTTGTAACTTGCACACCTTGTATAAACATCCTGAGTGACACTTATAATTGTTTATTGTAAATAACTGGAGGTACGTGACCTTTCACACCTGTCACAGGTAGATGTAATTAAAGAAAATTTAAACCACAGGTAATTGGATCAGTGCTAACTTGCCTGATTGTTTTATGAATGTAAATAAAATCAATAATGCTTATCATTTGGAGATAAATATCTTTAATCATCAGGATCCTATGGTCATGGATGTTTACAAATTCACGCACATGGCTCAAGGATCAATTAACGCATGTGTGAATAATAAATCTTTACTTTCAGACTGACATGTCTTTTTATTAATAAATTTAAGTCTTCATATCGATAACATGCACTTAATAAGCCATGAAATAGTAGATATCATCTGGAATCAAAATATTTTCATGTCAATCATGATAAGTCACAATCCGTAACAGATGTCCGGAATCATTCTTTGTTTACACGCTGTAGGTAAATTTCCAGTTGTTGTTCTCAGACGAAGTTTTCTGTTTCATTTTCAGCATGAAAATGGCCCCAAAGTAAATAAAACGTCCAGTATCACAGAAAAGATCATAATAAACATAACAATTTACCCTTTTGACATGTAACCAGTAATAGAACAACAGTATCATGACTTCAAAGCTGGCGTCATGAGTGATAAAATTTGCATGCTTGACAAAGAACGATTTTGTACGAACAAGTTATGGCATCTAAATTTTCTGGCTCCAACTTTTTGAGACTGGCAACATAATTTGATACCTGGCGATTTTTCTGGCGCCAACATTTTTGGAGCCAGAGCAGCCCCTGGATTTATTAAGTTTCAAATACAATATAAAGACAATTCTGCATTTTCTTGTTGTACATTTTCATGCAGATGGATTGATTGATTTTTAGAAAACTTCAAAATATTTTGTGGTTGTATTATGTAGTGGGTCTTGTTGATGACGATCGCCTGTAGATACAATGGTTTGTGTGCAATAACTTGATGGATTCTTCTGAAAGTGCAACACAATGATCCTCAACACAGAATAAACTTTGGAATTGATTTGGGGGACTGTAGCCCCACATGTAGTTGGATTTATAACTACATATGCAATCAGTGCCTATCACCATTTAAGTTATGAGTTCGAATCCCTCTCATTGTGAGGTGTACTTGATACAACATTATGTGATAAAGTCTGTCAGTGACTTGTGGCAAGTTGGTGGTTTCTCCGGGTACTCTGGTTTCCTCTACCAATAAACCTGTTTGCCACGATATACCTGAAATATTGTAGAAAGTGGTGTTAAACACTATAATCCTAACCACTATCCAAACAAGTATTTTCTGGGTTTTTTTTAGTATTTTGAGCATTTATTGTTTATTTAAATATGATGGTGGTTTTTTTTTTTAATGAATTAGTTAGGAAAATCATTTTCAGAACAATCCAGCGTTATTATGTAACTATTACTGTTTTTGACATAAAACTAAAAGGGGCAAAAAAGAAGGGGAGGGTTAAAATGTAAACTTTATTACTTTTAATCCAATTTTGATGTGTGTTTTGTTTTTGTGCAAAATGTTCATCTCTATTTGAAATGTTTAGTTAACTATAATAATTTGTTTATTTTACAGGTGAAGGAACTCGTTTACTACCTTCTACACCTGTATTTTCTCCAGCTCCCTCAAGTAAACCAAAGACACCATCAACTGTTGAATTGTATAAAATATTAGGATTGACACCAAAAGATCTTTCAAGGTTTGTGTAATATTTATTGGAAATCTCACACCAGTAGAAATGTCCATTTCAATTTCAGCTCAACTAGCCAAGGGTTTATTCAGTTTTTATAACAGTTGGTGTCCATCATTGCCATTGCTTTCTTTTATTTCTGCATATCAGAACCAAATGAAACCAATTTTGGCAGGCCTGGACCTTGGGAATAAGAGATTCAGAATTGTACAAATGATGTTGATACTCAATGGGGCTGGTTGGTGGCCTAATAGAGGGGAATGAAGTAAATCTGTAAGAAATTTCATCTCAAGAACCAGCAAAAGAAGTATTTTATAATATTTACGGTGTAACACCATTGTGATATATAGATTTAGATTTATACAAACAAAGATCTGGAGTCTTAAGCTGCCCAAACCTAATAGTTTGCAATGAGGAAAATTAAGAAAAAAAATCATTAATTCAATACACAGATTCAAATTATACAAATGAAGACCCTCATACATGTATAGTAGGTGTGAGCCTTAGGGGTCTTTTAAGTTTGATATAGGCTGCAATAACAAACAAAAACCAAAGCAAATTGAAAAAAATGGAGATTGTGCCATGTACAAATTGACAGCCTAGGGTATACAGGGTAAAAATGGAGATTGTGCCGTGTACAAATTGACAGCCTAGGGTATACAGGGTAAAAATGGAGATTGTGCCGTGTACAAATTGACAGCCTAGGGTATACAGGGTAAAAATGTAGATTGTGCCGTGTATAAATTGACAGCCTAGGGTATACAGGGTAAAAATGTAGATTGTGCCGTGTATAAATTGACAGCCTAGGGTATACAGGGTCAGAGCTCTTGGAATCTAACATTTAATATAGACTACAGTGAAGCAACTTTTAAAAATAATTTATCTTAAGAAACAGATACAGAAATACAAATGTTAATGCTTAGATCATCATTGTGCTATGTAGAATCAAACTTACACAAATGAAAACCAAAGGGTCTATGAAATCCAAGCTCTTGGGTAAGGTTTTAATTTCAATATGTGTGTTTTATATTTATATATATGATGTCCATGTACCTCCCTGTGATGTTAATATGTATAGATTTATTGGTTCTAATGAGGTTTTACTTGATTTATTTGGAATAGGCAAAGATGCAAGCTTATAATTATGCCCCCACGACTATTGGTTGGGGGGGCATATTGTTTTACCCCTGTCCGTGCATCCGTGTGTCTGTGCGTTCGTCCGTTCGTCACTTAGTATGCATAGTTTGTCCGGCTAACTCCTACAGTTTTTGAGCTAGACCTTTTATATTTTGTAGACAGTTAGTACTTACACTGAAGGTGTGCATATTTTATGGATTTTGACTTTCAACAATTTTTTACAAAATTATGGATGCATGAACTTAAGACAGATTTGGCTAAATCCATATAGGATATATGGTTTGTCCGGCTAACTCCTCCTACAGTTATTGAGCTAGACCTTTTATATTTTGTAGACAGTTAGTACCAACACTGAAGGTGTGCATATTATATGCATTTTGATTTTCAACAATTTTTTACAAAATTATGGATGCATGAACTTAGACAGATTTTGCTAAATCCATATAGGATACGTATATGGTTTGTCCGGCTAACTCCTCCTACAGTTTTTGAGCTAGACCTTTTATATTTTGTAGACAGTTAGTACCTACACTGAAGGTGTGCATCTTTTATGGATTTTGACTTTCAACAATTTTTTACAAAATTATGGATGCATGAACTTAGACAGATTTTGCTAAATCCATATAGGATATATGGTTTGTCTGGCTAACTCCTCCTACAGTTTTTGAGCTAGACCTTTTATATTTTGTAGACAGTTAGTACCAACACTGAAGGTGTGCATATTATATGGATTTTTATTTTCAACAATATTTTACAAAATTATGCATATGAACTTAGCCATTGACCTTTTGCAATTATAACCACGGGGGCATTGTATGTGTCTTACAGACACAAACACCTTTTAAAGTCTATACACAAGTTTTCTACATCATACCCGATGAATAATATACCATTCCTTGAAATTAAGTTATATTGAAAATCCATTTTGGCTCTTCAAGACGCTTTCTTTGCATTATACCCCTACACATTCCTCAGAACCAAACCAAAAGTTAAGGTAGTAAATTGGGGTGGGGGAGGAGGGGTTGAGGTGGATAAGGTTGAGATGGGGGCATTCAATTTTGTAGTTTTGTTGTCTAGCTCCCAATCTGTCACTGTTGTCTTCTTAAAAAAATTGTGTGCACTCTTTTGTAATTTGCAATTTAGCAATAATTGGTCCTCAACCAATACAGCAGAATTAAAGAATATTTCAGTTTAGAAATGGTAGCTAATGTCAAAGTCTATTTTTAATGCATAGCTCATTATTGTATAATTTCAGGGGAGAATCCTCAAGAAACAGTTAAAATATCCTGTTCTGAATAAATGTTTCACATCGATGAATTTATTATATTTTATTCTATAATTTTAGAAGAGTAAAACAGTACCCCTTTAGAGCCCCAGGAAGCAGACAAAATATCCTGTTCTGAATCAATGTATCACATCGATTAATTTATTATATTTTTTAGAAGAGAAAAGAGTATCCCATTAGAGCCTCAGAAGCAGTCAAAATTTCCTGTTCTGAATCAATGTATCACAGCAATTAATTTACTAGTATTATATTTTGTAGAAGAGAAAACAGTACCCCTTTAGAACCTTGGGAAGAAGACAAAATATCCTGTTCTGAATAAATGTATCACATCAATTAATTTATTATATTTTATTTTCTAATTTTAGAAGAGAAAACAGTACCCCTATAGAGCCTCAGGATGTAGACAAGATATCCAGTTCTGAATCAATACTTACTGAATCATGTAGATCTGCTCCATGTGATCTGAGGGAGAATTCAGTTACTGATATTAATATAGCCAGACGGACATTGTTTCGAAGGTCTAGCACAGGAAGTAACGAAGAATTAGAACTACCGGTATAGCAGTCATACTTGCTCTCAGCAAGGGTAAAATATACCACAAGATCTCATTATTAACTGCCTCATATATAAAGCTTGTATTTATGATGAATTATTCCATGTGGGATATGATAAATAGCACTATTCTGTTGTGTATGTATATGTGTACATGTGTTATTGAGACATGTGTAGTGATGAGAGACTATGTAAGAATACTGGTACATGACAATGTTTAAATGTTTGAAATATTTTTGTTTTGCATGAAAAATTGTATGTTTATGTGTTGACCTTTTAACTGGCGATTTTATTTGGCTCGGTGCCTTTTTTTTTGTTTTTTTTGCTGAAATGTTTATGCAATGACAACAACCTTTTTTGCCAATTTTTGCTGACCAAGTTAAACAAGGGTAATAACAAAATTACCGAACACAGAGCAATCTTCCAAGGAGAAATTCAAAACTCATAAATCAATAAACAGACAAAATCAGTCAACAACCGGGAAATTGGAAAACCGCAATGGTCCTGACTTGGTACAGGCATTTCTAAAGAAATGGTGGATTGAATCAGATTTTACGGCACCAACCTCTCGCTTCCATTACGGTTCAAAGGTTCCCGTTGTCACTAAAACAAGTTTCAGAATAATAATTTGTTTTGCTGATGAGAATTGTCATGAAATGTGTAAAAATATTATGTTTTTTATTTATTTTTTTTTTCAAACTGCCAAAATTTATATTCAGGATATGTTCACAAAGCTTCCCAAATGATTAGTTACATTTTTATTCTATTGGCATGTATGTTGTTTTAAATGTCTGATGATTATAATAAATGATCAGTCAATTTATCAAATAATTTATTTAAATAATTATGGTTTAAGATTTAGAATTTTTGAATTATACCAAATGTTCTTATGAGATTTTTATCGAATAATATGGAAATACTCTTTGATTGAATACATTTGTATAGTAGAGGTTGTAGTTCACTATATATCTTCTGTATACATATGTCTTATATAGAGAATAGAGCAACATATACATATAATGCTAACTTATCATTTTTGGGGGGTTCAGAATAAGTTTTAATTTGACATAGAAAGTCAAATAGCCTAATATTTGTTACTTTAGATAATATATTATAAACAGCTCCATAATATTTCTTCTTTTATGAAACAATTTTCTATACAGTTTTTTCCATCAGGAATGAATATTGCAATATTTTTCCCCATTAGAATAAATATAATATTTGTTTCTGTCAGAATAAATGCTATAGCAGAAATTCACATCACATCACATATTATGTATAGAATTATCGGAGTATATGGATATATTGTATATATTACTATGGCTATGGAATATTTTTAGTGCAGTGTGTATGATGAGGTTAAATTGTAAATTTTAGAGGTCTAAAGGGTTAATCATCCAAGTGCAATTTACCATACATGTATATATATATTGTATAAATTTATTAAGACCAAAAATCATCCGTCCATAATAGAAATATGATATTCATTTATTCATACCATCTGTTATTATCATCTGACTGCTCAACACTTCATTGGTTAGAGATTTTGTAATCATCACATTTTCATTTATTACAAATAATTTGTTACATACCTGTGATTTAAAAAAAACATTCCATCCAACAAAAATCATATGATACAAATGTGATCATTAAACATTCCATTCAAAAGAAATCATGTGATCATAAACATTCCATTCAACAAATCATGTGATACAACATTTCATCCAACCAAAATCATATGATCATAAAACATTTTATCAAACAGAAAACATGTGATACAATCATGTGATCATAACACATTCCATTGGAAAGAATTCATGTGATACAAATGTCATTAATTAAACATTCCATCCAGCAGAACTTATGTGATACATACATGTAATCAATAAGACATTCCATCTGCAATGTATTAGAAATCATTCAATTATAAATGAGATCATAGAACATGCCATGTACCTAGTAATAGAAATCATGAAATGCAAACATGAGATTATGAGGGAAAGGAGGGCCCTTACTCCGAAATTCTCACATCTTAATTTAAACGGTCGTGTAAAAACAGCTCAAAACCAGAAAAATGTATAAAATGTTGATTTTAACTTCAATGATTTTTGTATTGTTATTATTTTGTCAAAGAAATCATGAGATTATGAGGGAAAGAAGGGACCCTACTTCAAAATTCTCACATCTTAATTAAACAGTCACAGAATCAGTTGTCATTCTAGAAACAGAAATGCAGGGCTTAAAATAAGATCAACCCAAGATTCCAAATATTGACCCTCCCACCCCCTCATAGAACATTAAATATTATGACTCATTTATGAATATATGTATAATGTATTTACCTTCAATATGAAAGTCCCAAATAATCTTATTGATATATATTACATTATTCTATAATTACCATAGAACAAGAGATGTCGACAATATATGGCTCCAAAGGTCATAGGAAAAAAATAGAATATAGAAACTTGTGACATATGTATTGTTATTTGATTGAATGGAAATAGAGGCATAAAACCAGAAAAATGTATAGATTGTCTCAAAACCACAAAAATATATAAAGCGGCTCAAAACCACAAAAATGTATAGATTGTCTCAAAACCACAAAAATATATAAAGCGGCTCAAAATTACAAAAATGTATAAAATGTTTAAGATTTTTACTTGATTGATTTTTGTATTGTTATTATTTTGTCATATATTTTTATATTATGTATAATATGCTGATATTTACAGGAATTGCATATCAATGATAATTTACATATCAATTTTATTTGTTGCCATTATATGTACACATATTACCGGTAGGGCTAAATTTTGTCTGCAAAGAAAAAAAATGTTGTACAATTATTGCATTTTGAATATATTAAACGGCCAAAAAACCATGACAACATATTAAAACCTCCTTCCACATTTTATTTTGATAAATTGTACAATTTAATCATGTAACAAAATAGCATCTTGAAGATTTTTTTCATTATTTACTTGATAAATGAGTTTTATCCTGCAATTGTGAGATTTTGAATACTAATAAAGAGGGTCAAATAAACTGCAGTGTTATTTAGTCGTGGACCTAATAAAGCTTTTTTGGTACCCAATTCATGTAGAGTGACAGAAAGAAACGGTATCAGTATAAGCTCTGACATCACAGATGACACCATTGAATCTGATTAGAACAGCTATTTTCAGACAATTTGGCAGTTGTTTTGGACTCTTTGACAAATATTGCAGGAATAACACAATATACATACATTGTCATTAAATATCAAATTAATTTGCTCTCGCTGAGAAACAGGATAGAAATTTTTCTTGTTTATGAAAAAGTTGCAATGTTGTTGAAATACGTATGTCATTGTGCCTTTCTATGCTTTAAGTGGGCTTCCATTGTAAATTATTGTTGGTTTTGTCTTAAGATTCATCAATATTTTCATAGCAGTAAACATGTTATTTCTTGCCGTACATTGCAAAAAGTTTTAATTTACTTCATGGTACAAATAACTGTCAACAGTCAATGATAATGTGATTTACTTGTATGTTACTTTGTTAGATGTACAGTGAAACCTTTCTACACAGAACCTTCTTCAGACCATCTTATATGTTTGGAATGGACCTGTACCTGTAAAATTTATTTTATACAGGTACAGGTCAGTTTATACAGGACTTCAGGATCCTAAAGGTCATGTGAGGTGATGTCATCACTTTGGTGTCTGTAATCCTCCTCTGAAACTGCTATTCCAATTGGAACCAAGCATGGCAGGAATGCTCACTGGATGGTCCTCTACAAAATGTCTGGGGTTTTTTTCATGATGGAAAATCCACCACAGAACAAGTGAACCAAAAGACTCTTGAACAGTTTGTTCTTTATGTGGAGCATTTATTTTTCAATCAATTTTTATGATTTTTTTCTTATGTTCATTATAAGGTTTCCAGATGATATTTAAAGTATGACTCAACCAAATTTTTTCAAACTTTACCATAATGCCGTGGGCCATTAAATACAGGTTAAGTTCGATTACGGTGTATTTCACATTTACCGTTCCTGAGTTATGGCCCTTTTTCGCTTAGAAAAATAGGGACTTTTAGGTTTCCGGATGATATTTATAGTATGGCTCGATCAAATCTTTTCAAACTTTAACACAATGCTGTGGACCATTAAATACAGGTTATGTTCGATTACGGGGTATTTCACACTTACCGTTCCCGAGTTATGGCCCTTTTTCTCTTAGAAAATAGGGACTTTTTAGGTTTCCGGGTGATATTTAAAGTATGACTCAACCAAATCTTTTCAAGCTTTAACACAATGCCGTGGACTACTAAATACAGGTTAAGTTCGATTACGGTGTATTTCACATTTACCGTTCCTGAGTTATGGCCCTTTTTCTCTTAGAAAATAGGGACTTTCAAGGTTTCCAGATGGTATTTAAGGTACGACTCAACCAAATCTTTTCAAGCTTTTAACACAATGTGATGTACCATAAAGTACAGATTAAGTTCGATTATGGTGAAATTGACATTTACCATTCATGAATTATGGCCCTTTTTCTCTTAGAAGATAGACTTTAAAGGTTTCTGGATGAAAATTTGGAATGCGGGGGTATCTGTGATCACCAGATCAACTTTCTCTAGTTAAATTTGATTTCAAGTTCTATTTTAATGGGATAAAATTTAACATTGGAGTCTATGTGAAAATAAATAAAAGTAAATATACTCGATTGAACTGTGTTTGAATAACCAGGTGAGTGATACATCTTCAGGTGAATCTCTACTTTAAATATACATTATTTGAGGAACATTTTCCACATACAAAATGTATAAAACTTTAACTTTGTAATATTTTTCTTGGCTTACAGTTATGCATGCTTTTGAATGAATTGGTGGTGGTTTTTTATTTGGGCTAAAATGTTCATTACTGCCACCAGAACAGTTGGATATTTCTTCATTTTTTGTAATTATTATATTTATGTTTAAAAGTTTAATTAAATAAAGTTTATTTATGATCAATTGTGTTGTTATGAATCTTTGCACATGCATATATTTTTTTTATGAACAGTTTTTATTATTTGTGTTAAGATTGAAAATTATGAATAACAAAGAAAGGAATAGTCATTATAAAGTTTAAACAGTGATGGTTAACAATTCCACAATATCAACAAAACGAACAATCACCTCTCATGTCAACTCATTGAACATGCCTTGATGTGACCTTGAACTATATCATATTTAGCTCACCTGGCCAAAGGCCATGTGAGCTTTTGCCATCAGGTTTCGTCCGTCGTATGTCGTCATCGTCTGTCGTAAACTTTTCACATTTTAATCTTCTCCTCGGAATCCATTGAGCCAATTTAAACCAAACTTTGGTGGAATGGTCCTTGGATGGCCCCCTTCCAAAATTGTGTCCGGTGATCCCGACTTCCAACCAAGATAGCCACCAAGCTAAAAATAGAAAAAAGGGGGGTGAAATTTTAATTGTCCATTGCTGCTTTAGTATAAGTCAAAATGAGCTCAAATTTTAACTCCAGCTACATGGCAAGGAATAGTTTAACATATATTCCGGGTTTTTCTGTGAAATTTTTCTTTCAACCGATTTATACCGATTATGCAAATTAGGCATATTTTGCTAAAAGATCACATTTAAATCTTCTTCTCTGAAACCGGTGATCCCGACTTCCATCCAAGATGGCCGCCAAGCTTAAAATAGAAAAAAGGGGGGGGGGTGTGAAATTTTTTTTAAATCTTCTCCTCTGAAACTACTGAGCCAATCTCAACCAAACTTTGCTGAAATGATCCTTGGGTGGTCCTCTTCCAACATTATGTCCGGCATTTCAGACCTCCCACCAAGATGGCCTCCACAGCCGAACTTAATTTAACATAGGACTCTATGGGAAATTCCCATAACAATATTCTTGTCTGAAACCATTTGCTCAATAAGAACTAAATTTTGATGAAAGTCATTAGATGGTTCTCTTCCAAAAATGTGTCCGGCGGTTCGGCCATTCGACCAAGATGGTCCCCACAGCCAAACTTAGCTTAACATAGAACCCTATGGGAAATTCACATAAAAATCTTCTCTTCAGAAACCACTTGGCCAATTGCAACCAAACTTTGATGGAATGGTCATTGGATGGCCCCCTTCCAAAAGTTTGTCAGGTGATCCCGACTTCCAACCAAGATGGCCGCCAAGCTAAAAATAGAAAAAAGGGGGATGAAATTTTAAAAAAAATCTTCTCTGAAACTACTGAGCCAATCTCAACCAAACTTTTCTGAAATGATCCTTGGGTGGTTCCCTTCCAAAATTGTGTCCGATGATCCCAACTTCCAACCAAAATGGCCACCAAGCTAAAAATAGAAAAAAGGGGGGGGATGAAATTTTAATTGTCCGTTGCTGCTTTAGTGTAAGTCACAATGAGCTCAAATTTTAACTGCAGCTACATGGCAAGGAGTAGTTTAACATATATTCTGGGTTTTTCTGTGAAATTTTGTTTCAGCCGATTTATACCGATTATGCAAATTAGGCATATTTTGATAAAAGATCACATTTAAATCTTCTTCTCTGAAACCGCTGAACCAAATTAAGCCAAACCTGGCAGGGATGGTCCCTGGATGGGGCCCTTTCAAAGTTGTGTCCGACAGCCCCGCCCTCCATTCAAGATGGCTGCTGTTGCTCAAAATAGAAATTTCTTCAATTGTCCATTGCTGCTTTAGTATAAGTCAAAATGAGCTCAAATTTTAACTGCAGCTACATAGCAAGGAGTAGTTTAACATATATTCCGTTTTTAGCTCACCTGGCCTTTAGACCATGTGAGCTATTGCCATCACTTCGTTCGTCGTCCGTCCGTCAACATTTCACATTTTAATCTTCTCCTCAGAAACCACTGGGCCAATTGCAACCAAACTTTGGTGGAATGGTCCTTGGGTGGCCCCCTTCCAAAATTGTATCCGGTAATCCCGACTTCCAACCAAGATGGCCGCCAAGCTTAAAATAGAAAAAAGGGGGATGAAATTTTTTAAAAATCTTCTCCTCTGAAACTACTGAGCCAATCTCAACCAAACTTTGCTGAAATGATCCTTGGGTGGTCCTCTTCCAAAATTGTGTCTGGCATTTCAGACCTCCGACCAAGATGGCCGCCACAGCCGAACTTAATTTAACATAGGACCCTATGGGAAATTCCCATCAAAATCTTCTTGTCTGAAACCATTTGCTCAATAAGAACTAAATTTTGATGAAATAGTCATTGGATGGTTCTCTTCCAAAAATGTGTCCGGCGGTTTGGCCCTTCGACCAAGATGGCCCCCACAGCCGAACTTAGCTTAACATAGGACTCTGGGAAAGTCACATAAAAATCTTCCTCTGGAACCAGTTGCTCATTTGGAACCAAACTTTGATAAAATAGTCATTGGATGGTCCTCTTCCAAAATTGTGTCTGGTGTTCCCGCCCTCTGACCAAGATGGCTGCACAGCTGAACTTAGTTTAACATAGGACCCTATGCGAAATTCACATAAAAACCATCTTGTCTGGAACCAGTAGATCAATTAGAACCAAACTTTGATGGAATAATCATTGGATGGTCCTTTTCTAAAATTGTGTCCGGCAGTCACGCTCTCCCACCAAGATGGCTGCCACAGTGCAATTGCGTTGTTATTGAAAGCAGCTTTGATCCAGGTGAGCGATTACAGGCTCCTGGGAGCCTCTGGTTAACACTTATTTATTAGCAGACAATTTCAGGCTTTGTATAAATAGAAAACATTAATATTTTTGTATTATGTCTGAATGAACATGTTTGTCAGGGACTTGCGACAGGTCGGTTGTTTTCACCGGGTATTCTGTTTTCCTCCACCAATATAGCTGAAATATTGTTGAATGTAGAATTAAACACCATAACCCTAACCCATAATGAACATCCCAGAAACCAATGCTTCCACCAATATTATTTTATGTCTCGGTTTAAGAAAAGTTTGTATATATCAAAAGGGGTGATCAGAAACCATAAATTGAAGGAAAGAAAATACAATGGCCAAGAAAAAAGACAAATGATAAGTCATTGGACGTTACAGTTTGAATATGAAAAAAAGCAACACAGAGATATATATAACATCTTCATCGTTTATTTCATTTATTTAGTACTTTTTGAACAAATTTAACAACATTATAAATAAGATCAACAAGAGATAGCAACAGTGTAACTATTCTTTCCATAGGCTTACTTTTTAAAATTCACCAATTCATTTTCATACACATGTATAAAAGATATATAAAATATCTTGTTCAGTAGATTTTTTTTTCAATACATGACTAGTCCTGTTAAAAATTACTCTTTTTTTGATTGAGTTTGATAGTCAGTAAATAATAAACTTGTCAGTTTTTAAATCTCCACAATTAATATTGGTACATGTGCATGGAAATGAGTTGACCATATTTGAAAAGTTGCTGTGGTAAAATAATAATTTGACAGTTATATGAGCAAATGTCTAAATTTAATACTGACTTGTAAAACATAAATACTTTATAATAGTAATCTCATAACCACAAAATACTATGCAGAGCACTAAACTAAATCAACATACTTGTAGTTAATAATTAATCAAATATTTCTAATTATACTATGATAAAAATCACTCAAAATGTTGATTATTTTGTCTGGCAAAGAAACAATGTACAATGTAAAGGTTTATTCATATCAAACTGGAAATATGTAAAGTAGACAGCAAGTGTAGTGCTAGCAAATTAAACCTGTCCAATTAGAACACCTGTCTATTCCAAACAAAAACAATACATGTATTCTGTGTAGCAAAGTGTGAAAAATATTATAGCAATATCTTGATAATGCTTTGACTTTATTCAACCTGTGTGCATCATTTTGTTTGGTAATGTTGATGTAATTAAAATCATGCATATCTTCAACTTTAAACCTTACAAATGTCTGGCTTTTATATTAAAGAGAAACATGTATGCCTATGAATAGCGGGTATTGGAGTAGAGTGAAGTAAAGTTACGATCTAATACAGATTTTGTAGAGAAATAAATTATGAGTGTTTTTTGTTTTTTTTTAGATGCTTCAGTTCTAACACATCCATCAATTTTCAATTGTCATGATGTTGTGACCTTTGAAATAGTGTAACAAAATGTCATTGGAACTTTATAAATTGTAAATCATCATCTCATAACATTCCAGTTGTTTTGTTCAATTCCTTGTTGACTTGATAAATGGTAGATTGTCATTCCTACAATAATAAAACATAGCTGGTTTATTTCAATCATAGCAGACACAACTAAATTTTCAAAATTGAAATTCAACAAGCACATTTTATTTTTATGGATCCATACCCATTTTTGTTTCAGAACTTCTACCACAACTTTTTTCTTCAAAGAATAAGGATAGAAATAAACATTCAGTGATTATATATACATGTATACACACTTATCCCCTGTTCAATAAACAAAAATTAACCTTACTTTTCCATATAAAATATTGACATTTTGTGCATGTTATACTACTGTTGACTTGCTTCATCCTGTCATGTTTACACTTATCACCATGCTTCTTGTTGTACTGTATTATTTTTGCATATTTAAATTATTTTAAATTTTTTAAAGAAATACATAATATGCCAACAATAAATGAGTTCTGTTCAGGTAATTTACAGATAAATGTATTTTTTTAAATTAAATATCAGGTCTAATTGTAACAGGTAGATAGATGATCATGAAAAATCATGTACATCATGCCATGTTTGTCGTCTGTCGTTGTCTCTTCTTCATCATTGGTTGCATTTCAAATCATAATCTGCTTGGGAACTACATGGCAAGTTAAACCATACTTGTCTAGCAATGACCTACCATGAGACTTATAAAGAACACAACACTTTGTTTAAGAGAAGGACATACCATGCAGCTAGTAATTTTACTAATAATGAACTGCCATTGAACTATTAAACAACACAACAAATGAATTTAACAGAAATGACATGACATGGAAGTTGGGACTACTTAAGAACACAACACTTTATTTAAGAGAAGTGACATGCCACGGAGCTACTAATTTTACTAGTAGTGGCATGACTTGAAACATTTACCAATACCTATCATGACTAAAACTCTAAGATGTACTCGATACAGCCCTAAGGTATAAAGTTTGTCAGTAATGGCAGTTTACTCAGTGAACTCCGGTCTCAGTAAAACTGACCGTCACGGTATGACTGCAATATTGTTCAAAGTGGCAATAAACACCCATGATCCATTATTATTAGTGTTGTTTTACTTGATGGTCATTTCAAATTGTTCTACACTGTCTTTCCGATGTCTTGATGAGAACCTTGTGACAGTACAATCAGTATTTGATATGTGGATTTGTTTTTATTTTAGACCACTGCTGTTAGATTACCTAGCGTGATTACAGTCCAATATCATTTAAATGGGAGAAGAGCACAGTTGTATTGTTTATTGGATTTGTTAGAGTACTGTTCTTTAGAGCCTAGGACCAGCTCTCACTCATTATCGGTTATAAGATATGCTCATTATTGAAGACATCGTGGTGACTGCGAGGTGAATACCATACTCTGTTTTTCCATATTTGACTTCTACCTGTGTTTCTTTTGTTTTCATTCATGTTAACTTACATCCAAATCCTTTCACATTTTCACATTAGTGGAGGTTTGGGCCCATTAACTTAGCTAATATTCCGCCACTTTTTGTTGAAGTGTCTATACCAAGTGGGGAAAGTTGACCATTCTGGAGCACCTGAGTTCACCTCTGACTGTTTGTGTTGTTGTGTTGCTCAATCTTTAGATACCTGTGTGGTGTTTTGTAGATTGTTGTTTGTCCTGTTGTTCTTTTTCTTGTGACCATTGTATTGTCTGTCCTTTGATTTGTGGCGTCTGAATAGCATTTTAGTATGGTCAAACTTTTCTTATATTATATTATTGAATCCAGTGTAACTTTGGTGAACGTGTTCCTGTTTGTATGTGTATTGAACCTTATCAAAGGGCACTAATTAAGAGTATATATATGTCTATATGTGTATATGCTGTAGTGATACATTTTAACAAAAAATGCAGGTAAAACTGCAAACAAAACACAGTGCAAAATCAATATATTAATACATACACATGTAAGTATTCCTGAAAATTCGGACATCCAAAAGTGCATTAATCCATTAGAAGTGACAACTTCAAACGTTTGTGACATTATATTAGGGTAGGTAACATTACACTCGTGAGGTGTTTATTACCTGTATCAAAAGTCTACAGGTGTTATAACATCACGACTTTCGACTGGTTGAACTAAAATATTAGAAACAGAATCCGTACAATTTTTAGTTGACTCCGTGTTGATACGTACATAATGTATTTCTTACATACTAATATGGTATGCATGTGTTGATACGTACATAATGTATTTCTTACATACTAATATGATATACATGTACTGTTGTCTTCATCTTCATCAGAACAATCTCTGGACTGTTCACAGGGGAGAGTGTAATCTATGAGTTACAGAGCAGATTCATAAAATGGTTGGTTTATGGCGTTTAACTTTATCAAATAATGTTGTATCGAGTACACCTCGCCATGAACGAGGTTCGAACTCACAACCTTAGTGGTGATAGGCACTGCTTGCACAGGTAGTTGTAAATCCAAATACCATACGATCACGACCACGACGGTCCCACAGGTTCATAAAATGCAGTCCGTATATTTATTTTAGACCAATTATTGGATGGGCAAGTGTATTTACTTGTACCCAGTTGTAGAGATTGATTGAAATAGGGTTTCAGATGTTTCCTTTGGCATGTTTCTACGATTATATATTTAAACACCTAGTATATATGTAATAAGTATGTGTGTATGTGAATGAGGTATACATATATCTTTCTGGAAAATCTAAATTTACATACGATCATGTTTGGAACAAGCGAAATAAACCAAAGGTCAACATACTAGAGTCTTAAGTGCCAAACACAATATTATATCATAGTTCATAACATTCTCCATAACTAAACCCTCTTGTTAATTAATCTTCTTTAATATTAACGTACCTGTCATTTTTCCAAAAGGTTTAGAGGTTCTACTATGAATTATCACATTCCTGGCATCTGGCTGTAATAAGTGTCCGCCGGGCACCTCGTCTATTTTTACATTGTCATCCCATCTCACGTGACCTGGGTATATAAAACCACATGTGTTATTCCCACAGTGGGAGTATAAAGCTATTAAACAGTAATAGACATCGAACCCATAACTAAGCATGATACATGATCCAAATTAATCGAACGGAGGGTCATGTAAAACCTGTAAGTTGGAGATGTCATTTTAAACTTTGCATATAAATAATGATTGATTGTTGTTTTACATCAAATGATTGGTATTTTAGATATACATGATGAGAAAAAGTGTACAAATATTCCACTCTGGGGACCTATATGCTCAAGTTTAGACTGCAACCGGGAATAGAGTATGTAATGGGTTGTTTCTGAAAATAATGCCTTTGAAACAACAACTCCAAACAAAATGTTGCTTATGTTGATTTGCTGCAACTTGTCTTTCTATGTATTGATAGTCAACCTCAAGTCACCCTGTAGTCATTTTAATATGACTTGCCTTGGTAAATTAGACTATATAAGAAGAGTTTGAAGATATCAAAGGGGCAATCAGAATCCGTATATCGAAGAAGAAGACAACACAATGGCCAAAAGTAAAAGTACAAAAGGACAAACAACGATCTACAAAACATACACATAAAACTAAAGATCAAGTAACACGAACCCCACTAAAACCGGGGGTGAACTCGGTTGCTCCGGAAGGGTAAGCAGTTCCTGCTCCAGTAGCGGCACCTGTCGTGTTAATCTAGTTGCAAACCCGGTGACGAGTCGTGAATGAGGAAAGGATCGGAAGGTCATTACGACAGGTAGAACATATCCGTGGTAATTTGTGACACAGATATGCCATAGCGGTCAACCAAGTAATGGTGACGACTGTAAAATGTTCGAAGTGATAAAATAGGTGCCGTGACGGCGTCTGTTTAAAAAAAAACATGTAATCTATCAATGAAGATGTGGATTAGTTAAAATAAAAACCGTACGTAGATATCCAATTAAGTCCGCACGACCCGTTTCTGGAATAATATTCACCAGTCAAAAGATCGGCAAGAACTACACTTTGGGAACAGGAATACCAAAGGGGAAAACAAGAAGTTAATTATGCCATTACAGTAAGCTAAACACGACTAAAGTGAGATATACCACACATTTATAGAACATGTCCACAATGAATTGCTATACTAATGCTCTTGTATATTTGGTGATATGTTATTACTGAATTCCTTTTAGGAGACAACATTGATTATTACATGACTGTAATTTATCTTGCATATGATTGGCTTAAAACTGACTAAGATGTTTTGGCAGGTGCCTGGAAAGTGATATCACCATCGTAAGGCATAACAATAGATGGGGGGGAAACCCATACTTTTGCTATCTTATCAAATGCGTTCTTTCGTTGTTCAATAACCAATGAGATTGCGCTAAACATTTGTTGTTCGGTTGAATCATAAACAAATGCTCAAAATGACGATGAAACTGTTAGTAGACAACAATAAAACATTTTCATGAAATAATACAATCATTGACTTTGGAATAGGTTGCTAATATCTGGTTTATCAGTCTTTAAAAGCGTATACTCACCTCGCCTGCGGATAACTGAATGTTACATTTTTTCAGGTTGATAAATCCAAATAGCAACCTATTCCAAAGTCAATAATTGTATATTGTTGATTGTTCTTAATTAATTACACAGAACGCAATCCCAGAAAAGGTTGTAGATGAACATTCTCAGTATTTTAAAAATACATGATTTTATTTGTAGAAATATATAACTCGATCCGTCAAAATCGAAAAGCTTACCATCAACAAAAACAATACGACTACCACCAGCCTGTAGGACTTCTTTGACATGTCGCCAGCTCCCGCCTGCTCTACCATGCCGTAATCTAAGGAAAGCAAAACAAAAAGTTGTTTACTACATTAGTATTATACCCCGTGAACAAATTGATATGAAATATAAAAAACATAAAAAAAAACTATTTTCATATCTACAATGCAAGGTGTTTTATCACTTTGTAATATATCAAAATTGAGCATTTTTGTGTTGCCTCTGTCTATGATTTTTCAATTTTATTTTGGATTTTTTTCGGGAGTGTTGTATCTTGTTATTTTCCTTTTTCGGTCAGTAGTTGTCTTTCGTCATACACAACGCCAAGTTACCACCATGTGTTATGAATGCACATGACATCTTAAAGCATGTATATACCTTGGTGGTCCAAAAACAGGATAACTGGTGGATGGCCATTGGTTGCTGACTGTTCTAAATGCTCTGTGACAATCGTCATATCCTGCATTATGTGAATACCTGAGATGAGGAGGAACACCCTCATCTATCTGTCTCAACAGAAAAATAAAATAAAAATAACAAGTTGATTAATCACACTATTACAGGAGTAGAAACATAATTGATGCTCCACTTATATGCTTGCAAAAAATATGAAAGAATAACATGAGTGGGTGATTGTTGTATAACGACAATTCAGCAATTTTGTCCAGCTCTATCATGGCGAGAACAAGTTCATTTTCAATGAAATGATGATGAGGTCCGCGTTGTACTAACACGGTTAGCTGGATGTTATAGTGCTACCTCACTGAAACAACAGTCCGTGGATAGACATGTCGCTCCACTCGGACACATTATCCTGATTCCGAGCTAACCGGTCTTTGCTCTTTCTCGGTTATGTTGCATGTTTAGCGGAGAAACAACTGGTGTTCCACTTATAAACAAACACGTTTATGGTAAAGGTCATATGAATGAGGTCGATATGTCTCCAACAAGAAAATGAAAGAATAAATAATTACATTATTATAAGAGAATAAACATAGATAAACGATGTTCAAACCAATGAGTAAACAAGTGGAAAATAACCGTTACAGGATAACTCGTGATGTATGTACACTGTCGTAATCTCATTGCATCCTTTTATCTTTCTTACTAGTATGTCACTTTACCATGAGTACCACGGCGGACGACACAAGTAGGAACTTCCTACCTCCCGGAGCATCTGGGTTCATCCTCGGGTTTGTGATGGGATCTGTGGTTCGTCCTCGGGTTTGTGATGGGATCTGTGGTTCATCCTCGG
>MJUT01050885.1:896740-910793 GCA_002080005.1 Gigantidas platifrons | reverse complement strand
ATAGCACCGGACACTTTAACATTGTACTCTATTGTGTCTTACCCTAACCCTATACTAGGACACAATTTCATAGCACCAGACACTTTAACATTGTACTCTATTATGTCTTACCCTAACCCTATACTAGGACACAATTGCATAGCACCGGACACTTTAACATTGTACACTATCATGTCTTACCCTAACCCTATACTAGGACACAATAGCACCGGACACTTTAACATTGTACTCTATTATGTCACATCAGGTATCTTATAAGAAATAGGCTTACCCTTCACAAGCACCTGGGTTCATCCCATCTTTTTTAATAACCAGAAGTTCAAGAGAGAAGCAGAAAATGTCTTGGCTAATCACAGGCCAGGTGGTCATCTGGCATTAAAAATAGCTAGAAGACCATTTTTGGCAAGTCTGTTGACTTCATAATAGTCTTGGAAGATTCAAAACTGTCTCAATTAATAAAATGAATAACAATAAAAATTGACTATAAAATCAACAACAATAATAGAAACCACTCATGTGTAAAATCCAATGGAAATATAGGCCCTGACTATGGACAGGAACAGAAATGTGTCAGAGATAAACTTCTTAATGGGGATCTCAACTCTCCATTCTTGATATCTACCTCCCCTGAGGCCAAACTAAAAGACACAAACAATAAACAAAAATATGCACACATATTCGCTGCTACTTGATTAGATCAAAAGCTTCCACAGAAATGATGACAACTTTAATATTAATATTACTAAAGCAG
Organism: Gigantidas platifrons; assembly: GCA_002080005.1. Lineage (NCBI taxonomy): Eukaryota > Metazoa > Mollusca > Bivalvia > Mytilida > Modiolidae > Gigantidas > Gigantidas platifrons. Next base: position 910,042 of record MJUT01050885.1, on the reverse strand, counting down.
GGTTATTGAACACTGGTATATAACTAAGTAATAGCTAAGGAGATAGAAAACATTGGTAGTAGATGTAAGTACCAAATAATTTACTTCTTAAAGTTCTTTGTCCATTTTACTGGTATTTATTTTAACAATGTTTGGCTGAATTCAACGTGTCAAATGATTTTTCATAGAGTTCTGAATGTCCTCATTTATCTTTTGTGTTTAATACAATTTGATTTGTTAGGTCTTTGGATGCTTAAACAATAAGCTCAGTTTCATCGGTAGAGAAAACTTAAGTACCTGACAAAAAAACCAGCACTTTCACAATTACTGACAAAATTGATGACATTATGCTGTATAGAAAACATTGGGCCACAAAATGGAGTACATAAAAAACATTTGTTGACCTTTTGTAATTACTGACATATGGAGAACAACTGGTCACAAACGTCAGTGGTAATGTCCACTGATCACATACATAGAAGTTAATCTTGCTATCACATAATTGTGGGCAAAGATATCTCTAATAGCAATTGATTGTCAAGTCTTGTCAAAAATCATATTTCCTTAAATATGATTCCAGGTCCTGGGCTTACTCGCGGTTTTTTGGAGGGGTCTGTGTTGTTCATCTTTTTAGTATTCTGCATTGCACTGTTTTTTTTCTTTTTTTTGTTTTTTGTTTTGTTTTTAGTCTTCGTCCAGTGTCTTGAGTGCCCAATGTTCCAAATGTCTCTGGATTATCCATTCTTGATTGCCCCTTCGGTTTTCCTCTAACATTTATTTGATAAAATCGCATGGTTGTGTCAAAAAAAAAAAAAACAATTCTCATTTCAAACATGCCAATATTGTATCTCTACTAATTTGTAATCATAAAACATTTCAAGTACAGGAGGTTAATCTCTTATTTTACATTTGGATTTTGTGGTAAATCAAATACAACATTCAAATGTGTATGTTGATGGTTTGTTAGAACATATGAATGTTTGGAATTCCATATAAAAATCAACTTTTTCCAATAATATCAATAAAGTGTGTTCTACAAGTTGTTTGTTTGAAATTTAATATGTTGTTTAAAGAACACTCTTAAAATTAAATACTTGAAATAAATAACAACAAACAAACAAACAAAAATCAATAAAAATACAAGCAAACAAACAAACAAAAATTTGCAATTCATTGTTTATTGCATATGCCAAAAACAAATACTGAATTAAATTACACATAAAGCAAAAGTTAAAATATCACATCATTGAGTTGAGCAAAAGTTTGTACAAATAATGTGTACACACAGAACATATTGATAAAGTTTATTTATAAAACAAAATATTACTACTGTTTCTACTTAAATAACACATAGAAATTAAAATAACTGAAATTAGGACAAGAGCTTTATCTACAATGTCTAGTATAGATACTAAAAAGACCAGAACCCAATATAGTTTATCTCCATTCTGTCAAATGTCTACTATTGGCATCATATAAGCTTGTTGTAATGTAAAAGAATGCCTTCAGTTTATTTTTATGGCAATTTTGATCATTGTTTTGCATGATCCTTCGTTAATAGGATATAAAATTGTACAGATAAACTATAGACACTTATATTTTATATTCATATACTTACAAATAGTAAATTGTGCAGTGATCATATAAACTCTTGTTGATTTCATCATAATAAGGTATATTGTGTTAAGAAAAGAGACCAGAACTTTGGCAGAATGGATATATCTCCAAACAAATTTATTACATTTTGTACTTTAAAATTATATTAGAATATTTTTTTAACTATAAATGTACATGTATGTGGACTTTAGGTCTAATTGCCTCCATACAATTATAAGGGAACAAATCTTTTCGAGTTAAAAAAATCCCCCATTCTTTTAATTTATAAATAATAATTAAAATTTTGCAGGTGAAGAATTTTCAAACTCATACTTTGCTGGAGCATTCAAACTCATACTGATAATTTAAATTCAATTAATTAAAATTAAATCTGTAATCCTCTTTCTGGTATATCATGCAATATAAAATTTAAAGGGAGAAATTAAAAATCTAATTTAAATTAGTATAAAAAAAAAGAAAAAGAAAATAAGTAGTAATACTGAATCAAAAACTTAAGTCAAAGAGATTGAATGAATTTGAATGGAAACCTATGAGATCAGAATTAAAAGGAGTTTTTGGTACTGCATCCTACTTTAACAATAATCAAAAGGGACCAGTCCATCTTAAGATTTTTTCCCCTTCATTTAATACTAAGTGCCAATATTATTCTATAGGTTTTATTTTTAATCAGATAAATATTGTTTTAGTTACAATTTTTTTTACTTCAATCAAATTTAGCATTTAACCTTTCACCTTTAGAGATACAAAATGTAGTTTTTCAATTGAAATTTTATAACAGAAATAAGTTTCATGGCCGCAACAAATAAGTATTTTCTCAATTTCCACGTAACAAATTAATACATGGCACTACAGTTACAAACTAATACTTTTACAAACACAGTCTAATTTTATATCCGTTTCTATATTACAACAAATTCAGAATATTTCTGTGTCATTAGCACCTCCTTAAAAATTAATAATGGGGAAAAAATATGAATAAAATACTGTAATATGTAAATGCAATGGAGAAATATAAAAATAGATCCTTAGATAGAATGATTTCTTAGCAACAGTAAAGGGATGTAAACATTTAGACACTGCCAAACACATTGTAAAAATGTTACTGTAAAACACTTGAAATTAAAACACAAATAACACAAAATAAACAAATTTTTCACAAAAAAAACAGAAAAGAATGCTAAAATGTTGTTTGTGCAAATATTGAAAATCAACACAGTTCTAATATGATCTATGTATTTTCCGTATGAAATAAAAAAAAAGATGAGAAGCAAAAAATAAATGTATTAACCTGATTATAATAAAGGAAACATTATATTTACAGTAATTAACTTATTCTATAAATAGCACTTTATTAACAAATATGACATTTTTCTGACAATCAAATAAAATGGGGGAAAAAAAGGCCAGACATCTAAATTTCATTACTAGGGCTTCAGGATAAACTCCTGCTTATTACTAGGGCTTCGGAATAAATACCTACCTACAGGAACTGCCTTCAGCCAATTGGACTAATTGGTCCCAATTGGGCCTAGCACTTTATCCACTCTCGGCAGTTCAAGTATACACAAAAAACAAACTGCAGGTTTTACAGAGAGCAATTGGGCCGAAAGCTCCTAAGGCTGACCCTGCCTACCTATTACTAATTTTACACTTTATAATTGTCCAGTTTAATACTATACTGATAACTGGGAGACAAGTATACTACCAGTACTGACAAATTTCTAAATGACTTAAAGATGAATTCTTAATAAGGGGAGATAATATGAATTCCTAATAAGGGGAGATAACTGAACACATCAATTTCTGAGACAGCAAGAGTTTGATAACTGCCCGAGACGTCTAAAATGTTTGAAAATACATCGACACATACACAAACAATTTTCTATTGAAATAATTACTGGAGGTTTACAGACATGTGGTCATACTAGACAAATTAAACATGTTTATAGCAATATAAACATTGAGACTAGTTTTGTGTTTCCTGTTAAATCAGGATTATGTTAAGAAATGCTATGAAAAGAAAGTTTAAACAGTAGTGGTCTACAATTCAAATAATATCAACAAAACGAACAACCATCTCTCAACTCAAACCATAGAACAGACCACAACATATGGTTGGAAATCCAGGTCCTGGCTTGGGAGAGGCACAAAAATGTGGCAGGGTTAAAACGGTTGATGTGATCCCAACCCTCCTCCACTTTATAATAGGATCTCTTACAACAACACAGATATATACAACTTAGTTGTATTAATGATATTCTTTCTGAATTATCAAAACTAAAATACACGATAATGGCATGACAAGATTTTCCAATACAAAATGTACAGGGACTTAATTTATACAAGTAATACGTTGCTACATCACTTCTCTACCCCAGGGGGTGTGACATACATATAAATTTACCCCCCCCTGCCCAACCCACCAAAGTAGATCATGATACCATGTATAATTTTTTTTAATTAAAAAATGTATCTCAGCATCTAATGACCTATCCTTACTTTCAGATTGTTTAAATGTTTCAGAGATGATAACTATGTGTAAAGTTGATTAATTATAAGACAGATACTGAGAGATGGAAAGTGATATTGTTCAGAGAGCTAAAAACTTAGTACCCAGGTAACATGTCAAGCATATGTCATTGACCAATAAATTATCTTAAATCAATTAAAATAAATAAAACAAAATTAAAGTTATGGTTATGGTGTTTAATGCCACTTTCAACAATATGTCAACAAAATAAAAAAATAAACAGTTTTATACATATAATATAAATAAGTTCTACATTAGAAATCAACAAAATATGTATATTGGTACATTTAGTCTAGACACCAACAAAATACTGCTTATTTTGGACAACAAAGTTTTGTAGGTGAAATATCTGCCATATAACAAAACAATTGTCAAGCACAAAGTTTATATTACTATAAATTCAGCAAGATCATTTATAGTAAGGGGCAGACAACTCATGTACTATAAATTCGGCAATATCATTTATAGTAAGGGGCAGACAACTCATGTACTATAAATTCAGCAATATCAATTATAGTAAGGGGCAGACAACTCATTATTTATAGTCCAAGATCAACATAGCACTTTTATGTCCATATATCATAAACACAAGATAAAAATTTGCATTAATCTGTTTAGTACAACTTGAATACTGGTGAATGATATTTAAAGACACCACCCAAATCACCAAAACAGTTATGGCTTATTACAAAGCTATTTATATCTAAATGTACATTATTAACACAAACAGATGTTGATGTAAGTAAACATGAAAACAAATATATCTCCAAACAAAGGTGAAAATCAAAAATTAAGGAACAACATTAAAATTGCTGTTCTACATATCAAATTCTCAATGGCAAAAAATTGTACAATACAACTCTGTACAAGTTCTTCAGAAATATTTCAATTCATTGATAACCAATTATGTGTTTTTTGAAAAAAAAGAAAAAAAAAAAAAAAAAAAAACCTATACATTTTTGGGATATTTTTTGTATCGATTGGATTTATAGAAAACAAAATCCAGAAGAATTTGAATTCTACAATATTCATTAATTCCAAGTATTCCATAAACATTAATTCATGGGACTGAAATAAAAAGATTGAAGTCTTAGATGCACATAGCTTCTCGCTTAAGTAAACATTATTCTATTATTCATGAACTGGTCCATCATAACCATTAAATTTGATAATAATTGCTGCATAATACAATTTTAAGCAAAAAATAAAATAAAATAAATGTATTAAAATTTTTGACGTTTTTTTCGTAAATAATTCAAACATGTGCATAGATTTATACAAAATGAAACCATTAAAATACCAATATATATCAATGACATTTTAACATTTGTCATTTAATTTTGATTTCAACATACACTCACAAAAAGATGACAAAAATCGCACATGCAAGCGTATCTTTGTGTGTCAATAAACACACGATTTGTTGACTAGTGATGATTGGTTAATCAGTGTCCCAAAAGATGGTCTGACTTAATATGATGTGTAGAGTTCAAGTTACCTGTCAGTTCAAAGGTCATATTGACAGGTCGCCTTCGTACAGGTGCGGATGAGATCGTCGAATGGGTCTGGAAATTTGCAAAATCTTCTGCATTCCTGAAAATCATGATATAAGCAAAGAATTATAATCTAATTTTTACAACATCATAAAGTAAAGTTATTTCGCATATATTGTTGATTACAATTTACCCACATTAAAAAGAGAAATTTCAAAAGCATTTCTAAAATGAAATGGAAAAGGTTTCAAAGAGAAAGTAAAGTTGTTCTCATAAAAGTTGTAAGAATACAGAGGTTAACATACTGTTTCATCTTGTATTATAAAGTTAATGTGATGGGATAAGTACCATAAACATACTTTCATGCAACTTCTCAACACAGTTTTAGTACATGTATTGGAGGCATTGTATTGCTCACCTGTGTATTCATGCACTGTTTGGGTTCAATAAAAGAAAGTTTGTGGTTACTGATAAAAAGATTTTTATTCATATTTCCACAGGGTCCAATGTTAAACAATGTCCTGTGATAGCCACCAACTTGGATTTCAAATCACCACAAAAATGAAAATTTTGTAAGGGATCATACATCGACTATTCATGCACAATATAGGTTCAATCAAATTTAATTTCTGAGTGCTGTCAAATGTTTCAATGATTTCAAACAAGAATAATTTTAAATACATTTCCCAAAAAGTTCTATGTTAAATTTGTCATGGGATGGTGCCCATCTGGAAAAATTATGATTTTGCAGCAAACAATCCAATGATCAATCAAATACACATTTTGGATTCAATAAAGGTTTAAGTTATTATGCAATCAGATGTATTTATGGCACCTGGTGGCCATATTTAATTGTTAAATTACACCAAAATTCCAAATTTATGGTCAGGACCTTGTAAGGGATATTTCAGCCAAGTTAAGTTTAAATCCTTTCAGTGTTTCCTGAGAGGAGAATTAAAATATTAAAATTTTACATACGATTGAAAGACGATGGATGATAAGTGATGGTAAAAAAAAACTCACATGGTTTCTGATAAAAAGTTATAATGTTCTTACAGTTCTTATTAGGTGAACTAACAAGAACTGTAAGGAAAAAGTGAGATGAGACAATAAAAAAACCATTTAGAATGTTAAGATATTAGAAAAATCAGATAAAAACCAAACACTGTTAATGTTATACAAATGTACAAAAATGTACCATATTATCTTAAAGTAACAAGGTAAAGGTGTTGGAATCTGAACAAATATCATGCATTCAGTTTTGACATGCTGGTAAGCTCTTTCCTCGACAAACCAAACAAAAATATATTTGTATCTGTTATATTTAATTTAATTATATCGTTAGACACAAGTCTTACGAGGTTGGACTGATGAACTCAATTCTGGGGTCTGTACTGATAAAAATGGAGAACGAAAAATATCAGGCAGTCTGAAAATAAATTTATACTTGTTCATGTTTAAAGTTGTTTTAGATATTGAAACGTTAAATGATTGGATATGAAAATGGGTTACAGTTAAAGTTATGGATGTAACATATTATCACAAAAGTCAAACAATGTGTATCACCTGTTAATCTAAAAAGCAGGTAGGGGAGATAATGAATTTTTTTTAAAAGAAGTATGACAGGGGAGATAATTTGTAGGAAGTCTCGTAAGGGGAAATAATCTATACTATAGGAAATGCATAGTAATACAAATTCCAACTACTGTGTCTATGATACTCTAGACAGTTATGTTTAATGTTGTCATTTGTTATGGTCAATTTAATTGGTGACCCCTTTCTCAGTAATGGTCAATGAAAAACTACATGATGATATGAATAAGAATCAGCAATACACATCTCAATGAAATCATTAGTGTATTATATATTAGTCCACTGTCAAAGTTACAGAAACATTTATAACTGTTACAAAGATAAGTAGTATATTATGATGACATGACAAGTGAAAGGCTGACTGATGAAAATGGGGACGTTCAAATAAGTAGTATACTAATGTATTATGATGATATGATAAGTGAAAGAATGGCTGATAAAAAGGGGGAGGAGTTATGGTAATGCAAGTTGTATGACACAAAATTATGACAAATTGGAATCAAAATATTCATTATTTTCACAACAAATTATGTAAAGTTGTTGAAATTCTGTGGATGACCAATATTGTTAGCATTCTTTTTTTAAATTGTTGAGCTGAATTTGTCCAAAGACAATGGCAAAAAAATTACATTTGAAGAAGTTTGAATGCAGCTATTTCATGTGATGATCCATGTAAACAAAACATATACAATGACTCTTCACTCTTCAAATATAATATCCATTGCAATAAATATCATACTGTCATGTCTTGAACATGAATTGCAATTTAAGTGTTAAACTTTGGTGATTTCGTGATTTCTGGCCAGTATGTGCATGTGATAGTAAGATGATGTATTAACATGATATTGATGGTGACCAGGTGATGAACACGGTATTGTGCATGTGATGGAGACACTAGCGGGACAAATAAACAACCACTCTATAGCCATACTGTACCTGTATATTAACTGATTATTAATGTTCTGTAAACAAAATATCACTAGTTATCAAAACGATATTTTCAAATGGATATATTCTTTTTTGTAAAAAACAGAAATGGACCTCTACTAAGTACATTATCTCCTGGGATTTATCAAATTTATTGTCAGTAATAATGGAGAATATAACAATTCTACTCCTTTGTATTGAATAACCTTGAAAAACACAATTGAATAAGCACATGAACATTTTATTTCTGTGTTGACCTCTACTAAGTACATTATCTCCTGGGATTTATCAAATTTATCGTCAGTCATAATGGAGAATATAACAATTCTACTCCTTTGTATTGAATAACCTTGAAAAACACAATTGAATAAGCACATGAACATTTTATTTCTGTGTTGACCTTGAAAAACACAATTGAATAAGCACATGAACATTTTATTTCTGTGTTGACCTCTACTAAGTACATTATCTCCTGGGATTTATCAAATTTATCGTCAGTCATAATGGAGAATATAACAATTCTACTCCTTTGTATTGAATAACCTTGAAAAACACAATTGAATAAGCACATGAACATTTTATTTCTGTGTTGAGACTTGATAACAACACTGATAGTCTTCAAAGTATTATGGAAGCATTAAGTTCAAACTACAGAAAAAAGACCTTACCAAATTCCTTGTTAGTTTTTTTTAATTTAAAAACCTGTACCAAATTCTGCTTTCTAAAGATAAAATATACCTTATTGTAAGAACTGGACTGGAAAAATCAGAAAAGATTTTAATAAATGTCTTCATTCCTTCAAACTAGCACTTGTCAACATAATTCTAATAGATCATATTGAAGTTCTGTTTTCGATTCCCATACAATTTTGAAACTTCACGTAAACATATCTAATTCATGGTAAAATTGATTTACTGTATTTATTTCACTTTATTCAGAAAAAGTGTTTTAAAAATGTAGATATCAAATTTAGTGTGCCTGATACATTTCTTGAATGACCTTCATCAGGTACACTCAAGGTCAAAAGATTGGAAAGCCAAATAATTTATTGTTTTGGGAACAATAAAACCAAAAGGCCTAAAAAGGATAGGCAAAATCAGCAAAGGTTACCTATGTCTGTATTTTAGAATGAGGGTTATATTACACAAAAAGTAAAGTACATTTCTGCTAAAATAACAGTTCATTCACAGAAACATTTAACAGTAATTCACCTAATCAATCAGCATTTGAACATTATTTATTTTTTATGAGTTGATAATATTGACCAAACAGGTATATGAGACATTTTTGTTTATTTCTAGTACTCTTTCTCCAATACATAAACATTTACCATGTGATGGTTCATTGGTTATTGGTATACAATTGACTCTTCTACTGGTAATTAAAATTAATAGCCTAGCCTTCACAAAAAAACATGAAAGGGAATTTGTCGACAAGTGTCTCATTGGCTGATAAAAAAATGTGTTAAATAAGATAGTCAACAAAACAACTGACTCAAGTTTAAATTACAGGGAAGATTCTCGATAGAAAAACCCCCCCCCTGAAAATCAAAGAAAATATCTGAAAATATCTACACAACCTTTCAAAAAGGTCATTTTTTATCTGTTCTGACTGTTCTGCAATTTTTGAAATTTCTTTTTCACAGAAAAATAGCTGAAATCATTTAAATAACTGAAAAAAATCATCCCTGATATTACCAGTAGCACATACTGAACACAACATTGACCAATCAGATACCTAAGTTGTACATGAACATTCCTGGTCTCACTATAACACGGGCGAGCTAAAAAGTAATGAAATACAAGAGTACCGATACATCTAAAAATAGAGTTCAATATGTAAGATTCCATACATTGACATATATGTCATAATTGTTTTTATACATACTTGGATCTCAGTATACCACTCCTAGCCTTTACTTGAGGGGCATGCTCTTGCTCTGGCTTCTCCGATAAGTTTGTGGTCGTTCTCGCCAATAATTCATCAAACTGCTTTCTAGGTAATCCTAAAAGCAATGTGAAAATGTTATGTCATTTTCTAAACATCATTAATCTACTAATTAGACATGAAACTGTGCAATGAATATTGATTGATTGATTGATGTTTAATTGCCAACTTTAGCAGTATTTCAGCTATATCTTAGCATGAACTAATTTTATATTACATGTAACTTAAGTCACCTACAATGATTGATTGATTGATTGGTGTGTAATGCCAACTTTAGCAATGAATATTGGATAAAAAGACTCATTACATACTTGGTGGATAAATACTGTACTGGTTTTCTGAACCAAGTAATTACCATACATCTATTTCATTTTAGATTTTAGTAAATTCTTACAATATTACATTGACCAGAACATCCAAGTTGAAAGATTGATAATCTGTATTTAATAAGTACCGGTAATAAATACATTCTAAAACTTAAATTACATTCTCTTTACAAAGATTGGTCAATTATCAATTATCGAAAGAGCAGTATAGATATAAAATATAAGGGATATAGTTGTTCTCCTTCTTGTACAGCCATCCAAAAACAGGGCCTATAATAAGAGGAGTGACCTCTTGTGTCATGTGAAGGTACAAGCTGGTTGTAAATTACTGCAGAAATATTTGATAAAATTTACTTCATACAAGAAGCTGATTTTTGTGAAAAGGGACTTTGTAAGAAGGGTATCTACTGTACAGGATCAAATAAACATTATGTAGGCATTTTATTGGACAGCTACTAATTAAATGAAATACAATTGCACATGAAATATGATCTTTTCTATACAGTAAAAGCAATCTGGATATTCTTCTGTTTATAACAATTTTCCCAAGATGAATAATAAAATCTAAAATCAAACATTTGCATGATATATACCGGTACACATTGTTCATATGAAGCAATTTTTAATACTGACAGATAGTTACTATATATACAGAAGCTTGTCTAAACTGAACATTACATCAATTGTACAGGTAAGCACATGAAGATGTACATTTGAATATTCAATCTGATTAAAAACACATCTCTCACTTGCTGCCATTTCCATGCGACGTGGGAGATCTGAAGAAGCCCCCATTATGGATCACATATGAGTGACCCTATGTTATTGTCCAATGAAAAGTGTGGTTAGGTCACTATGAAGGTGCTATAGATTAAGATTAACCTGCTTTGCTTGCCACGAGCAATCTGCATAGTCAAAAAAGGTCATTATCAGTATTTTTCACAATCATTAAATATTCATGACATAAGGTCCCTCGCATGTGACCTGTAATGAGGTTTCTTCATGTCTCCCATCCTGTGACATCAGTAAATGGGTGCGAGTGAGATTGTGTGATTTTAATCAGATTGAGAAAAGACACATGTGAATTAGATATACTGAAGTTGAAAAGCTTTAAATTATTAGATCTAGATATTTGGGTTTGTGTTAGGGTTAGGGTTATAGTGTTTAACACCACTTTCAACAATATTTCAGTTATATTGTGACGGTCAGTTTTATTGGTGGAGGAAATCAGAGTACCAGGAGAAAATCACTGACCTGCCACAAGTCACTGACAAACTTTATCACATAATGTTGTATCGAGTACATGTCATGATCAGCGGTATTCCAACTCACAACTTTAGTGATAAAATCGACAACTATACGATTACGAACAGGACAGTCCCCATTATATTTGGTCTATACTCGATTTCAGTTTAATCAGGGTTCTTTAAGTCTAAACAATTTTTACCATGGAAACAAAACAAAATGGCCTAAAATTTCGAAAAAGACTGAAAAAAACAAAAAAACAATGAAGAACTTTTAATATCTATTATATAATGTGATGCTAAATCTACCGGTAGTGTAACTAACATTGAGGTTTTGACAAAATTCTGACTAGTTTTACAGATTTATTAAATCAAAATTATTTTGGTAAAAAATGTTACTAACATTGAAAAAATAATGAAAATGGAGATTTCTGAAAAAGTTTAACTTCTTGAGAACTGAAACCAGAATATGAAGCATAGGAATATATGTATGGATCATTATTGATCATTACACTAAATTATTCTCTTCTTACATAAATAATTCACTGCAAACCATGGACAGAACTTGTCTTAAAGTAAATTAACTAAATGAAAAAGGAGGCTAATTTTCTTCTGCTATGAATAATACCTGTATATTTTATGCTATACTGTTAACCATTACTATCAATTAATATTATATGATATTATACAAGCTGCCTTATACACAGTTTACAACAGTTAAATGAAATCTGGATGATGTTGCTTCTATATCTAACATATTAGATCAATGTAATCATGTTTTTAATTTTTAATGGCATCAAGTCAATTTGTAAGCAATATATTTCTTTCTTATCTAACGTTTCAACATAGATTCATAATACATGCAATGGAAGATGAAGAACAGCAATTATAGTATTCTTCCTACACAGAAAATTTATTTCTAAAATGAGATATTCTTATTCATCCACACACCTTACACATGGGTTAGGGTTATGGTGTTTAATGCCACTTTCAACACTATTTTAGTTATATCGTGGAGGTCAATTTATTGGTGAAGGAAACAAAAGTGCCTGGAAAAAACCACTGAACTGCCGCAAGTCGCTGACAAACTTTATCACATAATGTTATATCAAGTAGAACTTGCCATGAGCGGGATTTGAACTCACAACTTTATTAGTGGTTTTTGCAGAGGTAACTGTAAATCCAACCACCATATGATCACGACCATGACGGCCCCCTTATATATAGACCATTACAAAGGCTTAATAGGCTTATATATCATTGTACTGTACAGACAAACCTGTATTAAGGCTTATATATCATTGTACTGTACAGACAAACCTGTATTAAGGCTTATATATCATTGTACTGTACAGACAAACTTGTATTAAGGCTTATATATCATTGTAATGTACAGACAAACCTGTATTAAGGCTTATATATCATTGTACTGTACAGACAAACCTGTATTAAGGCTTATATATCATTGTACTGTACAGACAAACCTGTATTAAGGCTTTGATATCATTGTACTGTACAGACAAACCTGTATTAAGGCTTATATATCATTGTACTGTACAGACAAACCTGTATTAAGGCTTATATATCATTGTTCTGTACAGACAAACCTGTATTAAGTCTTATATATCATTGTACTGTACAGACAA
>MJUT01050885.1:876948-894895 GCA_002080005.1 Gigantidas platifrons | reverse complement strand
TTAAGGCTTATATATCATTGTACTGTACAGACAAACCTGTATTAAGGCTTAAATATCATTGTAATGTACAGACAAACCTGTATTAAGGCTTATATATCATTGTACTGTACAGACAAGCCTGTATTAAGGTTTATATATCATTGTACTGTACAGACAAACCTGTATTAAGGCTTATATATCATTGTACTGTACAGACAAACCTGTATTAAGTCTTATATATCATTGTACTGTACAGACAAGCCTGTATTAAGATTTATATATCATTGTACTGTACAGACAAGCCTGTATTAAGGCTTATATATCATTGTACTGTACAGACAAGCCTGTATTAAGAGGTCACCTCTGTGACAAAGAAAAATAGGTCTATTATGACAGATGACCTCTTAAAACAGGTTCTATTCATATGAAATATTATATGATAGGACAAGAAAAAGGTGACCTTTTAATACAGGTGACTGCTTAATAGAGGTGATCACATAGAGAGGTTTGACTGTACATGTCTAATATCTAATGTTATATTTATTTATTGATTGTTTCATTTCAGCAATTTTTTCTGATATTGTGGAGACAAGTCTTGGTTGTGGAGGAAAAGTAAAGCTACCTGTATTAAGAGGTCATCTTTGGGACAAAGAAAAAGTGGCCTTATAAGACAGGTGGACTCTTAAAAGAGGTTCAATTCATATGACATTTTCTATGAAGGGACAAGAAAGAAGTGGCATTTTAATACAGGTGACTGCTTAATAGAGGTGATCACATGAGCAGGTTTGACTGTATGTCAATTTCTTGAAAACATCTTGTATGTAAATAAAGTAGACTAAAATATAAGGTAACTCCTACAATGATCAACACTTATAAATGTTTTAGCTAGAACATATGGTATACTAATAACTGAATAGTGGAATAATGTCCCTGAAAAATGTTCTTTTTTTTTAAATTGTTAGTATGGAGGGGGAGAAAAATTTTGTATAACAAGGGTGCATTTTATAAAAGTGAGAAGACATTTTATAAGTGTGTTGTAATTTTTTACATGCATTTGAATGGTTTGTTTATTTGCAACCTCCCTATTTCAATTTGGTTTTGTGTGAGGACAACATGCAGTTCTAATTTTAATTAAAACTTTTTTAAAAACAGTTAACAAATAAAAAAAGTCACACAAAACAAAACAAGAAGGTTGTGATGGCAACACACATCATCCAGATCAAATTTGACCTTTCACCTTGTGTGTGGTCATAAATAAGCATGGACATTCAAATATTTCTGTAATGTTAAGCTCTGAAAAATGCTTTCCCTTATGCATTTTGTGTTGCCTGTCTACACCATTTTGTGGTCATAATTACAGTTCTCAATCATGTCATGGATCCCAAAAGTAAATTGACCAAAATTAGGATTGAGTTGCCGATTGTACCAAATGATAGAGAATGAAAATAACATGTGTAAGAGAAGTCTTCTTTAATATGGAAACTGACTGTGTATCACTTAATTCACTAGGAGGAAGCTAAGAAGAAACTATTGATTGAAAATCAGTTGCTAGTAATAGCACTGAAGATGCTGATTAAAAATAAAATATTTACCATCAATTCAAATTCAAAAATGAACTGAACAAAAAAAAAGTGATTCATAATATGATGCATAGTGAAAGTTAAAAGATTGATCGATTGATTGGAGTTTTAACATCAACTTCAGCAGTATTCCATCGAGTTAAAAGCAGTTACATATTAAATACAAACTTGATTATTATTAGGCTGCACTTACATCCAAAACCAAAAAATTATAATTATCACAAAAATTAATCATTTCTTCTTAGTAGTTACAACAAAAATAAAAAAATAAAACTAGTTGCTTTTGAAGCATGAAATCACTCACCTAGTTAACAATAATAGTCCATTTCAAAAGTCAGATCAGAAAAAAATATGTTTGTGGACAATCTATCATATGGTTTACATGCTCCCAAATACTTAAATTATTTGGCACTTCAATCTATTGACCTTATGAATGTTATTCCAGAAACATGTTGTGTGAACAAAATTAAATATCTATGCATTCATCACTAGAATATAAAAATTTGTCAGAGATTATTAAAGGCTAACTTGTCACAAATCCCCCCTCAAAACCTGCTATGATCTACTGCATCAAATAATTGTTTCAATAAGGTTGATTGATTGATTGGTGTTTAATGCCTACTTTAGTAATATTTCAGCCATATGGTTTCAATAAGGTTGATTGATTGATTGGTGTTTAATGCCTACTTTAGTAATATTTCAGCCATATGGTTTCAATAAGGCTGATTGATTGATTGGTGTTTAATGCCTACTTTAGTAATATTTCAGCCATATGGTTTCAATAAGGTTGATTGATTGATTGGTGTTTAATGCCTACTTTAGTAATATTTCAGCCATATGGTTTCAATAAGGTGTAATTAAGGTTATACAATCTGTTCTAAGGAAAGAATAATGTAAGGAGAAAGTTGAAAAGTCATCAATATTCTATAACATAATTCAAACTTATCTAAGAACCATCTAATAATATCTTCTCACATCCTAAACCTAGTAAAACATGTTTTACAACAAAATGGAGATATAACTAAAGGATATAAAGTAAAAGGAATACACTGAGCTCTCTTGTTAATTTCTATTAACTAAATCTATTACAGTTATCTAGCTTAGTTATGACCACATTTTAACATCAACACTCACCCTTCATCATGTAGCCTAAATAAACCAATAAATAGTCTAATCATACATTATATGTCCTTTTTTGGACTAATGGCTAATTTAGACAAAGGACTAGGTACAATAAGGGTTATAACTGGCCTTAATTTTTTACAATACATTGCCATTGGAACTTTTTTGTACATTTGGTTCTAACTTAATCTAGAGGTACCAGAGGAGAGGATATATATAGGCTAGTCCTGCTATCCAATCCTTTTCAGTACTTTTCTGAATAAAATATGTTTAAATTAAATTAGGTACCAGATAAAACAAAATGGATATCTTAAATCAAGAGTTGTCACACATAATATACTAATGATATCAAAATGTACCCATTGCTAATAATTATACCAGGAATTCAGAACATTAGACATATTTTGAAAGTTTTTTTTTCTATTTAAAAACATCAACAGCAAGCTTGAAAATTCATAACATACAACTCTCATGTAATTATGTAATGGTTGTTCCCAAGACATTCATATTTTCTAGCACAAATATGAGCTGAAAAGATTCCTAATTAAGCACCTCTAAGCATATTTCTTTTAACACAACAAATATTTTTTTTAAAGGAGTAGAGTTTTGATATCAGCATAAACTATTAAAGGAAACCATGTAAAAATGTAGGGACCAATATAGACCCTGAATGTACCTAGTCCTGTAAACTAAGATATGGACCCTGAATGTACCTAGTCCTGTAAACTAAGATATGGACCCTGAATGTACCTAGTCCTGTAAACTAAGATATAGACCCTGAATGTACCTAGTCCTGTAAACTAAGATATGGACCCTGAATGTACCTAGTCCTGTAAACTAAGATATGGACCCTGAATGTACCTAGTCCTGTAAACTAAGATATGGACCCTGAATGTACCTAGTCCTGTAAACTAAGATATGTTTATTTTCAGAGTCACATACATATTATTTTCTGCAGTTTAATTTCACTGGAGATGAGACAAGACTTCTGCTTACAGCCTGACATAATGGGGGGAACCCACACATTTATAATGAACTGACTACAGCACAATTTATTCTGTATTATATTCTGCCACATCATTATGGTCTACTGATCTAATGTTATATTATAATTTTGCTCAAAGATAGTTTTTATCTAATACATATCTTATATTATACACATAGTTATATATAAACATAGATATCATAGATTGTAGCCTAGTGATTCTAATAATTTAAAATAAAGTATGATGAAGTATCCATTTTACCATTTTAAAGGACATATTTTTCTTTTTCTTTTGTCATTATTGCAGCATCTCAAATCTATTATATAAAACAATTTTTTTTTTTCATAAATGCATTTATTACAGAACAAAAGATATATTTTGGAGTCATAAATTCATAATTTGTTACGATTCCAAAATTTTATATAAGTAAAATATACAATTTGTAGTAAAATGGAGCTTCACAATTTTCACATATTTTGACAATTCATAATTCAACATAGATATCCTACTTCAATCAAGATTTTCTGGTAAGTGTTAAAAATAAGAAAATATATTTTGGACAATTTTGGTATGTTATTTATTATATTTATATTCAGAAATATGACTGATCTTTCAGTCACCTTGTATTTATTAAAGAAAGGTTTTCTAAAACATATGTCATGAAATTAACATATTTAAAATAAACTTTAAAAAAAAAATGTAAGGTTCTAAAAATACAAAAAATACCAGAAAAGCTTTGATTATGCATGCTTAAGAGAAGAGCTGTAAATATCTGTTCATGCCTAGATGGAAAATACCTTTAATAACATATGGTCTGAAAATACAGGTACAATGTTACAATGTAAAGGTGCATACAATGAGGAGATTTATATTTGTTAAGTGTTGTTAATATAAACAGGATTGTGTATATATAGAGAAACAAATTCACAACACAACATTGTTATATTCCAAAGCATTCCTTTACATCAAAACAAAAATTTCCTTTGAGAATAATATATTTGTCTTTTTTATATTTTGGCTATCCTATTAAGATCCTCTGGTTTTATTGCTCCCAAAGACTTGTACATTATTTGTCTTTCCAATCTTTTGACCTTGAGAGTACCTGATGAAGGTTAACATGTCATGTACACTAAATTAGATATCTACGTTGTTATAACAATTGTAAGGTCATCATATCATTACATGTTTTCTGTGATTTTGATTTGCATGTTTGCAGGTGATGCACAGTGAACTGCCTGTAATGTTCTAAAGGGAGAATGATGATGAGGTATATTTATTTCCCACTGATTGTTCTTTGGATTATTTAACTTGAATGATTAATGTGCCCTCTATCGACAATACTAGGGAGTTGGAATATAACGATTGTATTATTTGGGTTAGGGATTATTCAGTATAAATGAAAGCAGAACAGAAATTTTTACCTAAATAGTACAAATGGTTTTAATATTTTAATTAGTAATATTCTATTTGGATACCTTTTTTATAAATTTATTTCAACTTAAAGAAGGGGCATGACATAAAAATTCAATGGACAACAAAATGTTGCATTTAAATAAATATATGGATCTTTTGGAAAAACATACCGGTAATATATTATTTTGTAAAACACCATAATTTCTAATAATGGTTTTTAGACAATCATTTTTTGCAGGTAAATTTTGTAATCACTAAATGACTTTACCTGTAGAAAGATAAACTTGTTGATGATACTACATATTGTACAATAAAAAAGGGTTTAACAGTCATCCAAAATTATCTAAAGGTCATCCAAAAGGGATTAAAGGTCATCTAAAAGGGTTTAAAGGTAATCCAAAAGGGTTAAAGGTCATCCATAAGTTGAAAGTGAAGATGGTTAAGGCTGATAGTGTTTAATCTTCACTTTCAGAATTGTTTTCAGCTAAATCATGACTACCAGACTTAACAGGGTGAGGAAAGCATTTACAGTTATAACAAATTGGCTGATGAAACCCCAACTCAAGGTGGGTATCGTGGCCCAAACCTTAATCAGTGGTATTGGACTTGTGGCCAGAAGTCAACAACTTTAACCACTAGGCATCCATGACCCCTGGAGGTAAAGAGTAACACTCAATGAAAGTATTGAAGATCCTATTGTGACCGTAAGATGAAGAACAGAAATAAAAGTGCTGTTCCAATGTGTAAAACCATTTTCCTCTGCTATACTAACATAAATACCCTTTCTATATGTACAATTTATGTACAGTTGTATTTATAGAATTACACAATACACAAATGAAACTATTCACACATAGCATTATTATATGATAGATAATTTATAAAATCTGCATAGAAGTAAAATCAGTGCTGTTAAATATCACAAATCAAAAAAAAAAAATTATGAAGAAAGATGGTGTTACTGTCTAGTAAATCTTACCTGGCATCATATAACCAGGAACTTTTGGAAGACGAGGGTCTTTAACAGGGGGTAATTCTTTGTTTCCTGTAATATCAATATATTTCTATAGTAATTCTGTAGATTGATTGATTGGTGTTTAATGCCAGCTTTAGAAGTATTTCAGCTATATGGTGGCTTGAGCAAATTGTATATTAACTTAGACACCTAGAAGACCATTAGAAATAAGATTCTGTAGATCATTTTAGACACCTAGAAGACCATTAGAAATAAGATTCTGTAGATCATTATAATATGTACATACAGAGATAAGTAATCACCACTGAAGTATTTTACTTCATGAAATATTACTATAAAAGAACAATTCAAAAATTTGTTTATCGATGTTAGCTACACTTTTTATTGAAAGTATTGATTAAACATATTTTTATCTTTGGTGCATATAAAAGATAGTTTACTCACTATTTGTATAATAAGTAAAAATAAACTTCAATACTTTTGTATAATGGTCATAATAGACAGCCAAAGCCAAGTAAATACTTCCACCAGAATAGTTTTAACAGAAATTATAAACACCCATCTGATTGAAGATTCTGTTTATGCCTTTTCTGATTGGACAATGTCAAATATTTGCTGACATCAATTACACAATTGATGTCATCAAACAGTTTGCACATGTGGAAATAATATATCTGGTGATTTACAGATCCAATTTAATTCAGAAATGGCATTATAATGGTGATAAGTGTCATGTTTTTGATTTGCCGACATCAGTCTTAATTTGACAGTCGCAAATATCCTGTTTCCTTGTTCAGTTAACGCATCACTAGTAAACTTAATTTGCAACCATCAAATCTACAATTGATGCTAGTAAATCTTCAAGTACAATACATTTATCTACTAATTTTCTTTACATGAAAACTTATTATTATTAGGAGTGTGAAAATGACCCTTGATGACCTTTGTGTATGACAGTCATATGATTGCATTCAGAGCCAAAGAAAAACTCATTTGCCACTTTATTAATGTTATAGTGCAGATTCTTATTGCATAAGAAATAAATAAATGAGAATCCAACTGCTTGTACATAATTCTGATCATTGGAATTTTTTTAACAAAATTAACATTACATATTTCTTGACATTTACTTGAACTTTTTTCTTTCCGGAAATTGAAGATTTCAGTACATTGTAACTGAAATGATTAGTGCATAAGAATGTGTGTTAGCATTAGTGAGTTTTACCTTCAACTAATATTTTAGATAAAGTTCCATTTTCAGTTTGGTCAAATTCTGGTAAATAAAAGTATAAAATGCTTTCACAGAGACATATGCATGTATATGTACATGTATTTATTTTCAAACATAAAAAAAAACCCAAAGAATTGTCAATTTTAAAGAAGCAAAAATAATGCATAATATGATAACATGTAGAAGATAGACATTTAATCACACTATGATATACTTTCTCATATTTTTAGCATGTTCAACTATTGGAGAATTGTATAAAGCTCAAGCTTCAATATCATAAAATTTAACTATCGAAAGTAGAGAAATATCATAATCCACAGGCAGCTGAAGGAAAATCTATATAATCTATATCTGGGTACTGTACCTTCTTGAAAATCTCCAATAGTACCTCTCCTATATATTTCATCACGTTTCTTTTTCTGAACTTCTTTTGACGCATGCCAATTACGTAGAAACTGACGTGATGTTTCTGTTATATCTTTCCCATCTAGAATTTCTGTAATACAGAGTAATTATTCCATTATACAATTTCAAATTATTGCACATACAATTGCATGGTAAAATGTTGGCCTTATATGGTTTTTGCTCCAAAACAATTTACTAGTAAACTAGTGGATAAACAGTACCTCGGGCAGA
Source organism: Gigantidas platifrons (assembly GCA_002080005.1). Classification (NCBI taxonomy): domain Eukaryota; kingdom Metazoa; phylum Mollusca; class Bivalvia; order Mytilida; family Modiolidae; genus Gigantidas; species Gigantidas platifrons. The sequence goes on along the minus strand of MJUT01050885.1, from coordinate 886,972 downwards.
TTAACATGTTGAGTACAATATGCACAAACGAGGGTTTCCATCCATGATGTTGAGTACAAAATGATTTTATGTCAGTAGGCCTAAGAGCTGCATTATATTTGTAAGATGCATAAAAACCTGCTAACTACCTTTTCAATATATTAATATCTGCAATTTGTCTTGATTACAAAATGTATGTTTGGGTTTATGAAACTTCAGCTATATCATGGTAACAGGACAGAGTAATCATGGACAAAGCAAGATTTCCCAGAAAAAATCACACAGCATTAAAATACATTGTATTAATTTGTAATCTTTCTCACTGTTGGTACAATTTAAAGACACATCACATAATTATATTTCTCGGTGGTGAAAAGATAGTGATTGTAATAGAAAATAACTGCCCCCTTCCCCTTCTCTTTTTGTTTTTAAAACCCACTCTTATTAATTGAATTATTTGGTGTTAAATGTTCATCATTTTAAGATATGACATCCAATATAATTTGAAAAGGCTGACATAAATCTGAAAAGCAACAGAAGAAAGTTCATTAACACATCATTTATACAGTAGCCCTACCCCCTTGCAAGGCCACTCCAGCCAAAGCCAAACTCTCTTGTATTTATCAATCCAGATTTTAGACACAATGAAATACTATTAAGTTGTTCTCTTCTACAGAAGACATCACTTTTACATTGCAGAAAGAGTGACCTCATAAGAGGGAGACAAACTGACTTTTCAAAAACTACAAACCTAAATGTGTTGCCATGACGATAACACGATCTCTATATTTAGCCTTATGACACAATGGATTTCCCATTAAATCTAATCTCCACAATCTATTCCACTGTCCAAAGATATGTGCTAGTTCCTTCATGTCGCTTAACTGATTATCTCCAGCGTTAAATTGTTGCATAAGAATTAAACACTCTAAGTCACTAATACTATTTAAATTGTTCCCTGACACATTTAACATTTGTAATGACCTCTGTAAATAAATAGAAAACTTGCAGTTATATATACAATGTATATATATATATTGATAAAATCTGGGGTTTTTTTTCATTACAAAGTGATCCAAATCTAGCATGCTTGTCTCGAGTGCTGTAGATTGTGAGTTTGAGCCAAGGTTACATCAAGGAGTAAAAAGCAAAGACTTGTTGACTCTGAATCAGTATAATGTGTCCAAGTGGAGCAATATGTCTACCCATGGACTGTTGTTTCAGTGAGCTAGCATTAATAAATCCAATTAACCATGCTGTGATCTTAATGGACATCTTCATTTCATCTAAATGTAAACTTTTTCTTGCCATGATATAGCTAAAAAAATTGGTCACTTGGCATTAAACAATCACCTCGTACAAAGTTTTATTATTCCAAAATGTTTCACCTACTCAGTTTGAAATTAAGAAAAAAAATGAGTTGTGCTCATCAGCGAAGACCCTACTGACCATGAGATAGGTTCAATATTTGTAGTAATAAACTATTCATCACTGTTCTATTCATCTGGTATAATGTCCCTAACAAACTCATTACAACAAATTATCTCCCTTTGTATTTTGACACTGATATAAGCAGTTTTGGTATGCATTATCTAACAAATTTACTTCTGATAGCCTGAATTATCATCTTACATACCGAAAGAGATCTGATTGTTCTTGGGTCAAACAAAAGTTTTTCTCCTGGGGGTAATCTCTGATTTTCTATATGCAGTTCTTGAAGGTTTTCTAACTTATCTAATCCTTCTAATACAGTGATGCAGTTACCTCCCAAATATCTGTAAAACATCACACACACTCATTAGCTACATACATGTACAGGAATATTTAGATAACATAACAAGTGGCATCTGGCTTTCCATTTTACACATAAACATACAATTTTGATAATTTAACAAGAATAGCAACCAATTTTCTTTTTTACATGTATCCTTATAGTTTTGATAATTTGATGAGTTGAGTCAGGTTTTCAATATTACACATGGTCTTACATGTGAGAGGTAGTTGTTGGTTTAGTTGATATTATATTACACATGGTCTTACATGTGAGAGGTAGTTGTTGGTTTAGTTGATATTGTATTACACATGGTCTTACATGTGAGAGGTAGTTGTTGGTTTAGTTGATATTGGTAGAATTGTCAACCATCACTGCTTAAACAGTCTTTTCATAATCATAGATTTTATAACCTAACAAGTGGCATCAGGTTTTCTATTTTACATGTAGACTTAGAGTTTTCATAATCTAATGCATGGCATCAGGGTTTCTATATTTCATGTCAGTTTTGAAAATCTATCGAGTGGTGTCCAGTTTTCTATATTACATGTAGATTTACAATTTTGATAATCTAACTAGTGGCGTCAGGTTTTCTATTTTACATGTAGACTAACAATTTTGATAATCTAACGAGTGGCATCAGGTTTTCTATTTTACATGTAGACTTACAATTTTGATAATCTAACGAGTGGCATCAGGTTTTCTATTTTACATGTAGACTTACAATTTTGATAGTCTCACGAGTGGCGTCAGGTTTTCTATTTCACATGTAGACTTACAATTTTGATAATCTCACGAGTGGCGTCAGGTTTTCTATTTTACATGTAGACTTACAATTTTGATAATCTAACGAGTGGCGTCAGGTTTTCTATTTTACATGTAGACTTACAATTTTGATAATCTAACGAGTGACATCAGGTTTTCTATTTTACATGTAGACTTACAATTTTGATAATCTCACGAGTGGCGTCAGGTTTTCTATTTTACATGTAGACTTACAATTTTGATAATCTAACGAGTGGCATCAGGTTTTCTATTTTATATGTAGACTTACAATTTTGATAATCTCACGAGTGGCGTCAGGTTTTCTATTTTACAAATATCATTGTTCTGTAGATACAACATGGTGATATTCTGGTTCTGATGAAGCAGTGGTATTTTATTTAACTGATTATCATACAGATACAACACAGACAGATTTTTACACATGGACAATTCATCACTCTACAAAAAACAAATTAAAAATAATATGAATACCAACAATTTTACATTTACTCCACATAAATATCATTTTCTGATATTATTTCACTTTTTATCCGGTGTATATATTAAGAACATTTTTATCTACTGATACCTGTATTAACAAGAGAAGTCAATAGTTGGTAAGGAAACCAGATACTCCAAAGAACCCATAATCACTTGTCTGTTTAAAAACCATCTTTCAGTATTCAATTAATATCATATAACTATAACTAACATATTTCCTTGTGGACATTTTCTCAATTTTGACCAATGAGAGAGCTGCATCAGTGATGTAATGGTCAGCATGTTCGCCTGGAGTGCCATAGATTGTGGGTTCCATCCACAGTCGGGTCAAACCACATACTATAAAATTGGTATTTGCTGCTTTTCTGCTGTACAAACAGCAATAAGGAGTAAGAGCAAAGATTGGTTGGCTCGGTATCAGGATAATGTGTATGAGTGAAGCGACATGTCTACCCACAGACTTTGTTTCAGTGAGCTTGCACTATATCCTAAGTGTGTTGGTTTAGTACAAAGCGGATACCATAATCGTCTCATCAAAATGTAACTTGTTCTCATTATGTTATACCTAAACATTTGCTCACTTGGCATTGAACAATGATCACTCAGTTCAACTAATGAGAAACTATTATGCTTAGAAGTGACCATATTGGATATTCATCCCTGTAAAGTTTCAGTTCAAATGACCCAGTTGTTTTCTGAGAGATTGAAATTTAAAATGCAATATAACAATAAATATAATGAAGAATTAAAAAGAAAACACTGATTTTAATTTACCACTTCATCAATATTTCTGTCTTCTAAGTAAAGATGTGTTAATCTGCGTAAGTATTGCGTCATTGATTCATCTCTCTTCTTCTTAGTATAACCAGAAGTTCCTCTGGCTATCAGGTCAATAGTTAACTTGACCATTTTTGCTATCTGTATGGTTAGGTTCAATAAAATCAGGTGGCTTCCATGCTTTTCATGTCTGAAAATATACTGCATAGAATTATTCAATGTTTATTTGACCAGATGCATCATGAACTATTACACTATACACTCAACATACATGATATATACTCACAATCTCGGTATCCTACGTCAACCACTATCACCTCTTACACACCATTGGTTGATGCCATCAGAGATATCTCTCATGGTGAATAAGTCACACCTTCTTTAAGTGCATTTCTAGTTCTAACTTTGTTTTTGCTTACAAACATCACAAGCAGACAACACACTACATGTAGTTCAGTCTTTTTGCGATGTAGGATTGTGAAATTTATGCATATGCATAAAATGATCCGACACAAAAAGTTAAAATACAATATTTATTGCTGTTTGTTTTACTAATTATTTCATCTATCATTTGATATGTAATTTAAATTTGTTGCTATACAAAAATGTACATTGAAAATGACAAAGTTATGAGATATAAATGTAAAATAATTTTTCTATAAATGATAGCATAACAGTCAAGAATATATATGTTAAAACACAGGTTATTGTATGATTTTTCTTTCAAGTGATCCATGTAGCAGTCATTGGTAAATAATCTTAACACATTTTTTGCCTTACCTTCACATCTATCTTACTGTAAGCCAAGTTAATGGTGTCGAGTCAACTTCTCTTTCTTCAGTTACATACCATGTATATTTTTCTGTGTTAATTTTTATCCAACCTAAAATACAGAAGATTATGTTGTAATCACCATTACCAAATACAGTAACTGTGATTTGATAAAAAGCTGATAATATCAAGAGTGGTGGGGGTCATATATATCGAATATATCTACTTATTACACAGAAATTTTTCTAGAAATTGGTCACTGATTACAACAACACTACATAGTAACATCAAAAGACATCAAGGGATAGATTGCGTTGCATTACTGAACTCTATATTGTCTTTCGATGTGATTCGAGGGAAGTTCTGAAAAACTATCCCATTGTCCAGTAGTGTTGATGTAATAAATATGACTTCTGCCAAAAAAATTTGTAAAAGACGTATATTAATTGACCAGTTGAGGCAAAAAAGTTCTGATTTTATATGGATATAAATGTAGAAGTGAACTACACAAAAAGTGAGGCTGTAAAAAAATGTATGTGAATCAAGTTAAAATTATATCACTTTGAAACTGAGGTCAAAAACTTCACGATTTCCTTTTCACACTTCATAAGAATATTCGATCCACGACACTCCTCATCTTGGTCTTTGATCACACAAACATGCTTTATAACAACCTCTTGCCGGCTATGAAGAAAAATGTCCTTTTCAAATATTTCTGTCAATCTTTTACTTTTTTTTGTTTACTTTTTACTGATAGCAACACTCATAAATAAAACAGTTACTTCTTAAACAGTTCTACTAATTGTTGTCATCATATATATAGTAAGCAAACATACGTAGATGGGCAATTAAGTAACAAAAACAGATAGTTTTTAAGACTGAAAATTTCAAGAAAAAGCATAGTCACGTGATCTGTTGTTAAGCTTTTGTTGCTATGATCTGTGCAATTATTTCTTGTCTCTATAACCCTGTTAGACTATTCTATAGAACAATTTTAGACATTTAATACAAATCAGCACTATCAAATCTCATAATTTACCTTTTCACAGTAAATAAATCAAAGAATTCCAAATAGCAAGACCAAACTTTCTTTTTACAAACACTTGAAAGATAGATTGTTAAAACATTTAAATGAGTCAGTGCCCGACTAGTTCAGCACTTCAGAAATCTTATACAGACTGGTTCTCTAACCAGATAATCGATAGTACAAAAGTATTAAAGGCAGGAAACCAGTCTAATCTTGGCACAACGTAAATAACATATTAAATCAAATTAATGTATTAAATTAATGGTCTTAAAAAAATCTATATATTTTCTCCATAAACTAATAGCTTTACTAACGAAAATATGAAATAAACGTTTTAATTAGTCACGGAGTAAATCATGTATTTGTAAACATGGCTGCCCCTGAAAAAGGTGGCTTGTTGGCACGTTCAGATTTTCCACTGTATGCAGTAAAAGCATTGGATGAAAGACATTTTATTGTAGCAGGGGGAGGCGGTGCTGCGAAAACAGGCGTTGTCAACGCAATTGTACGTTCAATACAATATGATAAGCAGAAAAATAAAGGTCGAACCTAGCTACATCATACATGTATCGACGTCTGAAAAGTTGTATCGATCAATGTGACAGTATACGTACACCACTGTGAACCAATACAAATTAGGAAATATTTTTACATCTTCAAACGGCATAAGATGATTGTGACTTGTCATTGTAGATTTGATATACACTTTCATCATTAGTAATTCGAAAAGTGTACTGAAAGAACAGGCCTAACATGGCCCATATGGTACAGGGTTCCGGGTCCATTAGTCCTAATATGACATGGCCCATATGGTACAGGATTCCGGGTCCATTCGTCCTTATATGAAACAGGCACAGCCATGAATGCTCGCAAATCTGAAAATTATCTGGCAATTTCACGCTCATCCAGTGCATCAAAAAGCGTCGAGATTTTTTTGGGCCGAGATATATCAGGGACAACTTTTTGTAGGGCCGAATCTAGTCTCATTCAATCGAACTGTCGTTCCTTAAGAAATCTCAAAAGTTAACTTCCACGTAGAAACAAAAATTCTTGTCAGTATGTCAGAAGAGATTTAATAAATTAAAAAAATATCAATATAAGGAAAGCAAGCTAACAAAATGACTTTTATTACACATGGGTTCCGAATTTCAGTGGTATCAGATGTATGAGAGAGGGTACGAGACTTAGGATCACCTTTGCACTTTATGTTAAGAAGATCTTCATTAGTTGAGTGTGTTAATGTGTTACACGGAATGTGTTTACAATGTCCAGAAATTTTTTTTATCCATCAGTATGTGAAGCCATGTTTGCCAAAAAATCATAAGTACAGATATTTTATGCCATAAAGAGCTTGCTGACGCTCGCATATTTCCTGTTTACCCTAATGCATGTTCGCCCTGATAATTATATATGTACAGGCATCTACACTAACAGTCGCCTAAGGCGACTTAAAATTGTATTGGGCGAGTGAAAACTCGGTTACTTCTCGCTCAGATGACGACTGAGATTTTTGGGAGTGATGTCCGGAATTCCCGCGCTGGTTTTTAGACGCACCAAAATTGAGACTGGTTTCCGATTTTTATTTTACCTATTTTGGTAACGGTCTATTGAGATTCAGATGGTAATCAGCAGTGTCAGTAGAAATGACAATGCAGTGTGGGAAACCATTTTTTTCAAACACTCGCCAAAATGGCGAGTGGATTGAAACAAGTACTCGCCAAAATGAAATAGAGCTCGCCATGTTTGGAGAGTGACATTTTTTTTAAACTCGCCAACAAATACCAAATAAACAATACAGTAATGTTCAACAATTTATTTTGCAGATTTTGACAAGTCATTAACTTGGTCAAAAAGGATCAACACTCTCTTAAGAGCTGCACTGATCTCTTATTCCTCAATTTCGTTGTCTTCGTCTTCATCAAGTACGGAAGCACAGACTTTTAAGTTTTGATACGCGGTATAAAACATGTATGTCAAATCTGGTTCCGACACATATTTAACTTTTTGTTTTCGCGTAGGTTTTCGCTACGAATTCGTTTGAAATATTTCAAAACCAAATTATGGTATTTGCATTAATTTTAAAAGTCATCACATCTATTTTTTATGAAACAATATTTCATTTAATCGTGAAATCGCCCCTTGGCAAAATTATGCGGGTCGGGATTGTATACTTAATTTTTCTGTAGAGAAAGTGTCATGATCTCCAACGTTGGAGGTAAAGATAGATACGATACATGATGGAATGTTTTCTTATCGAGCAATGATTAATAAAATGTTGGATAAATGACACAGTTAACATATATTTTAACTGTTTGGGAGCTATGGTATTTTAAAGCTGTATACCAGTTATCGTGGCGAGCGTTTTCAAGTTCCTACTCGCCTTACAACTGTTACTCGCCAGACCGGCGAGTATAAAGTGGATTGTACTCGCCACCCGACATTTCAACTCGCCTTGGCGAGTTGGCGAGCGTTCGTTTCCCACACTGCAATGCATAATTTTTGTTGAATCATGTGGCGATATATTTCAACCGTTTCAGAGCCAAAGGTAGCTGCGGAACAGTAGCCCTTATGGTCCTATGGTCCGCAAATATCAGAAAACTGGCCAAGGACCATAAGGGCTACGGTTCTGCAGCAAAGCCAAAAGCTAAGCAAACCACAGCTGAGAAACGTAAATATTTTAAAGATTTACTTGTCAAAATGGAGATATTGTTAAAACATCTGATTTACCATATCTGTAATCTACCTGGAAAAAAAAGCTGGGCGTTTAAATTATTTGTTGGGCTCCTTGAAAATGAAAGTTAGGAGACCAGGTGGCAACCATGGTTCAAAAGTTAGTGTATATCCCTGATGTATATATATGATAGACTCAGATCGACGTCTAGTCTCTAATCGATGTCCACTCCTCAAATCGGTGTCCACTGATGTCATTATCTTTAATCACGGTCCAATTTAAGGGTATTCTCAAGTCAGCGTCCTTTCCAAATTCTGTTTTTTTAAAGTGGCATTATCTGCCAAAATCGTAAATTTTTGTTACCCATAAAAACTATCAGATATGATTGATGCTTTACTCTTAATAAAACATGTTTCTGTAACTTATAAATGTTATGACATGTATGTGCATCTGGGAAAAAAGGTGCAACTCCTCGTATTTTGAGATCGATCAAGAAATGGACGCCATCTTATTAATTATCGGCATTGTTTACAGAGTTTGCCAAATCATCATCAAATCTGTACAACAATGCACTTATTTCTTATTTTCTGTGAATCTGCTTTTATTCTGCATTAATTACAGACAAAGAATCATGCGAGTTTGCAGTTAAGCAACAAAATACAAATTATTTGTTTTACCTGTCAGTTGCATACAGATAAAGCGAGGTCAAATTATTTGCTTGCAAGGCAATAATAAATCAATGGTAATTTTCGTTCTCAAAAGGCGAAAAGTGGTACGATAAGCTGTTTAATGTGAAATATTTACCTTTATTTCTTCATTTTAAAGCTGTTTACCAATTTCCAAAACATATAATTTTTTTGGTCAAATTCGTAGCTAATGCTGCTTTAAGCATTTTCTCACTATCCAGGGCTCACGTTGGAGGGCGATTCAGGCAAAGAAGTCGCCTTGTGAAGGTTGACTTCGCTTTCTCGTTGGTCAAAAGAGAAGTTCAAGTCGCCTTGTAATTTTGAAGAGTCGCCCTATGTCGCCGGCCTCGTATTTTCTCCACTGGCGCTTGTCAATTATTGAAATCTATCGTATCCGTTATTAAGTATTTTGAATGTGATTTTCTTGGGAAGTAATCCATTACGGTTTATAGAAACTTTAATTTCGTTCATTAGATCTTTTGTTTATTGTTTATATATGCCTTGTTTAAAATAAAACTATTTGTATTTTTTTTTCGTAAACAACAACAATAGCGCCATTTTGGTAAGGGGACGCAATGCGGTACTGTGCTACCGGAAATAAGAATGTAGGACAGAAAGTCACAGGACAAAAAATCACGGACAAAAAGTCACAGGACAAAAAGTCACAACCTCAAATATTGTAAAACATAGGACAAAAAGTCACAATTTTCATTATTTGTTCATTTTTCAATTAAAAAAAATGTTTGATTAAAAAAAAAATCAACCTAAATATTAAATATTATGTTTAATTCCAGTAATATTTTTTTAAGTGTTTTTGCAGAAGTATTTTTCACAGCATTTTATTTTATATATCAATTTTAAATATTTTTTTTTTTATTATTTTGAAATGTTTTTGGAGATTTTTTCAAAGATATTTTTGTTTTTGTTTTTGGATGAAGTTGAAAGATTAACCTTTCTACTTGTGTGAGCTTGTTTTAACCAATAAAATTGTTACATTTGTGTGTTGTGGCTTTAAAGGAAGTACGTGTATATTTACATCATTAAAATATCCCTTTTAAAACAACAACTTGATTTCT
>MJUT01050885.1:851359-861458 GCA_002080005.1 Gigantidas platifrons | reverse complement strand
TCATTTTATGGGAAAGGGTATTATTACCACTCACAAATGTCCTGGATGAATGCAGGACCACTGTTATCGTGAAAGGGTCTATTGTCAGTAATAATAGACAATACACTATCATTTATAGAATAAAGTTCTTGTAAAGCTTTAACTTGGTACCTTTTAAATAAAGTGATTGTAAAACTTTTTTAACTCTGTACCTTTTAAATAGAAACGAGGCAAAAGAAGTCTGCATTACAACTTGTAAAGCTTTTTACCAGGTGGCTTTTAAATAGAAATGAGGCAAAAAGTCTGCATTACAAAGTTGTAAAGCTTTTAATTAGATGACTATTAAATAGAAAATAGGCAAAAGAAGTTTGCATTACAACTTGTAAAGCTTTTAACTAGATGACTTTTAAATAGAAAATAGGCCAAAAAAAAGTCTGCATTACAAAGTTGTAAAGCTTTTAACTAGATGACTTTTAAATAGAAAATAGGCAAAAAAAAGTCTGCATTACAAAGTTGTAAAGCTTTTAACTAGATGACTTTTAAATAGAAAATAGGCAAAAGAAGTCTGCATTACAACTTGTAAAGCTTTTAACCAGGTGACTTTAAAATAGAAATGAGGCAAAAAATAGTCTGCATTACAACTTGTAAAGCTTTTAATTAGGTGACTTTTAAATAGAAAATAGGCCCAAAAAGAAGTCTGCATTACAAAGTTGTAAAGCTTTTAATTAGATGATTTTTAAAATAGCAATGGGGCAAAAAAAAATGTAAAGCTTTTAACTATAGTGTAGGTGACTTTTAGGCAAACAAAAAGTCTGCATTACAAAGTTGAAGGAATTAAATGTGTACTTCTGTCATTTTATGTTCAGCAATATGTTGTGATAAATTTGTTTTGAAGTCAATTTTATAGCAAAAATCAATGTGGTAATGTTTGTTTTCAGATGGTCTATATAATATTGATTTTTCCTTTGGTATGTAGTCAGTACTATATATTCTTGTTATATCATAAAATGGATCCATCTTCCAAAATAACCATAGTTTTTTTGTTTATTTTAGGTAAATGGTCAATTAAAATTTGTTCTTCCATAAATAGCTCAGCTAAGAATTTAAAATTGATATGTTCATCTTAAACCTGTTATGTATTTAAAATGGTATAGACATCTATTGATTTTTTCCTTGAACTGTAGCTTTACGAAACATTTAATATTTTTTGTTATGCAGATTTTATATGTAACTTTGTTATCCTTAAGGTAGCACAACAGTCTGATTTTTTTCACTCCAATCAAGAGTCTTTGAAGGTTCATATCTCAGCAAATACTTGATGGATTTTTAAAATTCAAGATTCATCTTGTAGCTAAAAAGTGACTTTATCTATCTAAATTAATTTATATAACATACAGTTAATAATAAAAAAGTTATGGCTAATAAAATACAAAAAATGCACTGTATCAGCTTGGATACAAATAGCACATTTATGTCAACACCCACTTAAATTTTGTTTTCAGCCCTTTAATTAACCATACACAAGCTACAAAACTGTGTCTCAGATTTTTGATATATGCCTCCAATCCTTAAATAAACAATTTCATCTGTTGGATGCCAACATCTTGTTTCCCCTTTGTTCTTTCAAGAACCATANGGTCAATTAAAATTTGTTCTTCCATAAATAGCTCAGCTAAGAATTTAAAATTGATATGTTCATCTTAAACCTGTTATGTATTTAAAATGGTTTAGACATCTATTGATTTTTTCCTTGAACTGTAGCTTTACGAAACATTTAATATTTTTTGTTATGCAGATTTTATATGTAACTTTGTTATCCTTAAGTAGATACATTCGAGTTGTTAGAAGTTATTTATTTATTTTTATTTATTTTAGAATGTTTTATAAATATTCTCAGTATCAGAATCAGAATATTAGGAATATATTCAATGTATTGTGCTTTGTGATCTTAATAGATACTTTGATTTTAAACTGTAAATGGCCTTTAGTTTTGAAAATATTGAAGATACAAAGTATCTCCTACTGCCTAACCAATTAAATCTAAATTAAATAAATGATTCTTACCAAAGTATAATTTTTTTGTTATTTTTTTTATCAGATATCAAACAATTCCTATTACCTTTTGTGAGTTTGAATGACGTTCAGGTGAGGTGTACTCGATACAAGATTCTGGATAAAGTTTGTCAGTGACTTGCGACAGGTCAGTGGTTTTCTCCGGGTACACCAGTTTCCTCCACCAATAAAACTGACTGCAATATTGTTGAAAGTGGCATTAAACACCATTAACCTAAACCAAACCATCAAGTATGAATGACATCATATGACTAGTCTATGTAATGTAAAGTCAGGGGTGCGTTCAACATCATAGCTGCTAGGTTGAGCTACGTAGAAAAATCCTATTGAACGGAAAGCTAGCCTACCCACTACATAGCTCTAGTTAGCTTAGAAAATGTCTGCTAGCTTTTGAATCCAAGATGGCGGCTAAAACTAAATTTATTTTGTAAGGTAAAAATAGTGGCATTGCAGGAGGTGCCAACGCTTTTAATACAGATGATAATTTATTAAGGTAACTAGACAAATATGATTAGCTAAAATGTTCCAAGAAATTATTCTATATGATTGGCGCCATATTTTCTAGCACTGCTACGTAGTAACGTCATGGCAATTTTACCTAGCAGCTAGGCTAGCTGCTACGATATTGAACGCAACCCTGGTCTTACTATCATAAAACTTTCGAGTACGATTTTTGTACTTATACTCCAAAATCATTTAATCAAAACATTAGATATTGGATACAGTGTTCTGACGACCTTTTATTTTTAGAGTAAAAGTACAAACCTGTAGCTCTTTTCACAATTTTTTAAAAGTTCAGTCGTTAGTTTTTCACTTATGATTATTGTACAATTTTTAAGTCATTTTCACAAAGGTTTTTGTATGACAAATTTTAATCGTACATTAAAAATTACACTTATGATAAAAAAAATTCCATAGCAAGCTACTTTCATTTTCATTGCACATGCATGTACAACGCATCTGTATTGCTTTTGTAGCATAATGTGTTTGTATGGAATATGGAGGTAGACAGACTATATTTGTTCGTCAAGAAAAAGAAATCAGTCAGTTTAAGATACTTTAATAATCAATTGATATTGCATTCAAGAAATTCAGCAATGGCAATATTCACTCAATATAAATATTAATTAGAACAATCTGAAGGAATGTGGTAGCTAATAATTCTTGTAAAATAACACCCCCAGCAATACTATTGTAAAGGCAGCTCTAATATCCGCTGTTAGAGGCCAATGATACAGACTGATGTCTTAGCAGTTCTTTTTATGAAGAACATAAGAATTTCACCAATGTTGTAATAGGAAAATTAGGTAAACTCGTTCACGAACAAAACTGTTCTCACAAGTTTTTTTTTAAATTTTATAAATTATAACATCATTATTGTACAATTTAGATGCATTAAGGTAATTTATAAAGCAAAGGAGGAAAAAATAATTATACAAATTTTGTTCTCTCGATTTAAAAGTAACAAAGTACATTTCTCTCAGCAAAATAAAGTAAGCTTACAATATAAAATTATATCTAGCATGGTATGAAACTTAAACTGTGCAATACGTTTTAACAATTTTAAATAAAGCAGAACACATTTCTAAAAGGTCAAAAATGGAAATTTTAGCATTTGTCAAATCAAGAACCAAAACCCAAATTGCTGAACTACCAGACTTTCAATATTATCCTATGAGTGAGTGAGTGATTGTTTAACGCCAACTCAGGAATTTTTCAGCTATATCATGGCGAGAACAAATTAATTTTTAATGAAATGATGATGAGGTCTGCTTTGTACTAGACCAACATGCTTAGTTGGATTTTTATAGTACTAGCTCACTGAAACAACAGTCCGCGGAAAGATATGTCGCCCCACACGGATACATTATCCTAATTCCAATCCAACCAGTCTTTGCTCTTTCTCCTTAATGCTTAGCAGAGAAGCAACAAATATCAATTTTATAGTCTTTGGTTTGACCCGGTCTGGACTTGAACCCATGATCTACAGCACTCGAGGCTAGCACGCTAATTATTACACCACTGATGCATTTTTCTCTGTATAAACCTAGATTTGACATTCTGTCAAATGTTGCAAAAACCCTATTAGTATTACCTAATTGCAGTGAGAGAGTATATTCACTGGTGAGGGAAATACACGCTGAGTTCAGGGCAGACATACAAAATTAGCAAGCAAAATAAATCTAACCAGTATTAGGGGGCAGATGTCACAATGATCGTATGGTAGTTGAATTTACAACTACCTATGCAATCAGTGCCCATTACTACTGATGTTGTGGGTTCGAATCTCGATCAGGGCGAGGTGTACAACATTATGTGATAAAGTTTGTCAGCGACAGGTTAATGGTTTTCTCCGGTTTCCTTCCCAATAAAACTGGCCGCCAGATATAACTGAAATATTGTTGAAAGTGGCATTAAACACCATTGAACAAATAAACAAACCAATCAGTTTTATGACTTTGCTCCAATTATGTCTTTGCTGAAAGCTGCAAAATCAGCAACTTTGGTATACAATAAAAGTTTATCATGTTGAATATTTAATGTAAACTGTCTCCATGTATATAAAAGCATATAATGATGTAGCATGATTATTGATAACATTATCATATCAAATATTATCTATTTTTTGAGAGAAAAAATAGGCAGATAAAGTTTGTCACGTATTATGACCTGTTTTTTTATTATCCAAAGCAGGGCATGACCTGATTTTTGACTTTCAGAGGTTGGCAGGTGATCTTTGGTGTACTTATGAACATTTGACATCAGACTTCAAAAAACAAAATTGGTAAAACAAAATTGCAGACAACCATTATTTGCTAAAATCTTGAAGTACATGCCACTGGGAAATCTGTTGTCTTGGCTTAGATAGCATTTCATTCCAGTGTTTTTGTCCATCTCCTGTTGCCGAAGAGGCTAAAACTACTTTGCCAATTAGCTCTGATGATTTGAATCTGTCGTAGTCCACCACAGAAACCACCAAAGCAACTTGCTGTGAAGAAAAGGATACAAAAATTAGACAAAATACTGACAATGTCAATTTTCAAATTCTACATTAATTCAATTATTTTTCTAATAAAATCTTTTTTCAATAATTGCAGTAATTTGTTGTTTAATGGATGAAAAAAAATAATGATTTTATTGATCTACACATATTTCTTTGTACAACAGATATAGGAGATATTTATCTTGTAGAAATATATATCTTCTTTAAGATTTTCTCTGTCAAGTCTTGTATTACTTTGAAGCTAAAAGATCAAATTTTGGAATTCAGCTTTTGTTAGCCTGTTTCAGTTGAAATTGTAAGAGATGGGGGATATTCATTGACATATTTTAATACCAGAAGCCCTTGGGGTAATTAATTCAAAGATAAAAATTTAATAAAAATTCTATATACCTTCCAAATATGAGAAATTTTGGAATTTGGACCTTTTAGATCTCTTTTCGAAATAAAATAGCAAAAATTATTTCACATTCCATCAATAACCCATAAAGATGATCATTTTGCTAAAAACTGAATTAGAATTTGATGGAAGATGAATTCGATTTTCGTTGGCCACTTTAGTGTAAACCTTATTTTATTGTAGAAAAGAAAATAGTACATTTTACGCATGTGAAACAACTATGAATAAATTCCATCTCCTTGGTCGCTTTCGGCTGAAACCGTAAAAGAGGATGAAATTCTTAGGCATACTTACCAGAAGCTATCGGCTCATACTTAATTTTTAGAATGGTCTTATTCACCCTAGAACTCGAAAGGTTAAATAATCAGGCCTTATGGTCATTCAACTTTTTGAATATGTTTTTTTTGTATTCGTCCTAAAATAAATGGCCAATCAGACAGTGTATCCAATATACAAAGTATTCTGATTGGAAGATTTTGTGAGTATGAAAGTGCTACTTGAAAGTTTCATTACCATAAGACCTGATCTCTTAAAGAAATTCAAACTCAATCTCCATTTTAAAAATAAGATTTATAATGTAAATGGGGAGATTTCTAATCCATCAAAACTGTTTTTCAGGGGACCCCTTCTGGTTCCCCAAAAAGATTAAAATAATATACCTAATAATCAATGAATCTACCATATTTCAGAAAACACACATATCAAACAGACCCTCTTGTCCTTTTACATGTGGTAAAACATGGAAAAGAACAAAAGGGGGAGATTTATATATGATATATATACACTCACGGGTCAATAGTTTTTCCTCACTAAGATATTTCCCTATATATTTCATATAAAACCACCTATTTTCAAAACATTCTCCTGAAGTCATTCCTTATCTGATTTTCATGAAATTTTCAGCATTAAATGCAGAAATAAATATAGTCCCTTCTTCATATCATTTTCAAATAATTTGTTTTTCTACTTTCTCTTAAGAATTGATTTAAAAACAAAATTTAATATTTTCACCAAATCTTACTATATAATCATATAAAATTGTGACGTCAAGAATTTACATTTGTGTTTAAATCATAAATGCTTGTAAATAAAAGTTCGAAAAAGTTACATGAAGAAATCAAAATAAACTTACTAATTCTATTATTAAAGGTGAAAATTTCATGAAAATCGGCTAAGGAATGACTTCATGAGAAAGCTATGAAAATAAGTAGTTTTATATGAAATATATAGGGAAATATCTTAGTGAGGAAAAACTTTTGACCTCTGAATGTATATACCCCAATCCTTTTAGATGGAACTTTAAATTTGAACGATTCATTGTAGACTGGGTTGAGGGTACATTTCTTTACTGTAGTCTTCTTTTTATTTAGTCTTTTCTTTCCTTTGTACAATGCCAGTTTCACGTATGGATCTATCAAACAAAATGATATATAATTAATATTCTGGTACAATGACATTATCACGTATGGATCTATCAAACAAAATGAAATATGATTAATATTCTGGTACAATGATATTTTCACGTATGGATCTATCAAACAAAATGAAATATGATTAATATTCTGGTACAATGATATTATACCCCCACTCATAGAGAGGGGGCTATATTGGAATCACCTTGTCCGTCCGTCCGTTTGTTCACACTTTTGTAACAGATATCTCAGCTTCTACTGGAAGAAATGATTTTATATTTGATATATGGCTTTGGCATGGTGACTTGTACCGTGTCTCCCCTTTCCAGGTTTACCACACATCTACTTCCTGTTTACCGTGCGACTTACAAATGAACGAGTGAGGGTATTCTTAGCACGACGTAGCGTGCAACATCTTGTTTTCACGTATGGATCTATCAAACAAAATGAAATATGATTAATAGTCTGGTACAATGATATTTTCACGAATGGCTCTATCAAACAAAATAAAATATGATTAATATTTTGGTACAATGATATTATCACGCATGGATCTATCAAATAAAACATTTCCTCCACCAATAAAATTGACTGCCACAGAATAACTGAAATATAGTTGGACAGCCCTAAATACCTATTGACCAACTTCAAAATATCAAAGTTTGACACAAACGTTTTCATCTGTTTAAAAATTTGTAACTGTCACCTTAGCTTATTTTTGCTCTCAAAAATTGTATTTAACTTCAAGGAGGTACTATTTCCTGTATAGGTAGATCCATGTTCACAAATATCTGTTTTTCTCATCAGAGTATATTTTTGGTTAAATAATAAAATACAACAGATTGATTGATTGATTGATTGTGTTTAATGCAACTTTCAGCAATATTTCAGCTGTATCATGGTGACAAAATACAACAGAGAAACAAAACTAAAGGTCAATAAATGACCCTTCATAACAATATAGTCAATAAGAAGGCTTAAGCACAAGTCTAGACCATCTTAGGCTTAAAAGCCACATGGCTATGGTGATCACACTACTATAGAATATAATTAATACACCATATATGACTCTTAATAGTAAACTTTATTTCTAAAAAATATCAACAACTTTTTTTAATTGAGTAATTGATCAATATATAATAAGGCACGATACAAGTATTTGAAATCTGGCATAATTTATGTTCAGAACTGACGAGCACGTGAACTTTTAATATAGATTCTTGTAATACAAACAACAAGTAAAACGAACCGACCGCAAGTAATTTCAAATCAGGCAGGCCACAGGTAACATTTTGGACACTTGAAAGACCTCAAAATATCTAAATATGAACGAGGATCAAAAGGACATATGCTAATAAATATTTATTGTTTAATTTTTGTTAATTGTTATCTAATTTGGCTTTCTAAATATTAAAAATGTAAAAAAAAAAATATCAAGTAAAACACTTTTGGAGATGGACATTTATTAAATAAGACAATACACTCCAACTTGTAGATTCTTAAAAATAATCTACTGAATTATTTGGCATCAGGTCATGTAAAATCGGTTTACATGACGTAGTTACAAATGTAGGTCAATAAAATTGTCATAAATGTAGGTCAGTTCAAAATGTAACAAATGTAGGTCAGATGAAACAGTCACAATTGTAGGTCAAATAAAATAGTTTCAAATGTACGTCATATAAAATGTTCATAAATATGTTTTTGATATGTTGATTCTGGAAAAGAGGTGAGGTATTCAAAGTACATAATAAAACCTTGTGAACTATAAAAATGTCATGTAAATTATAGACTTCAGGTATCAGCAGATTAAACTATGTTTTCTACTTCTTGTTAGAACAACTGTTATATTAGATATATTTTTTTATTTACTTAAGCCGTCTTATATATTCCAGTCATTTCAACAGATCTTTATAAAAATTCAAATGAATAGAAAATTTCAAATTTACCTGATTTGCCAATTACGTCCATTTCCAGCAAGTTCCTTGCCGCGAGGATACCAACTGTCAGCTTTCCAGCCTTTGGTTTGTATCCCAGCGAAACGTAAAGTTCTCCCACGTTTTCCTACAAACAAACAAAAAACATGTTATTATCTTCTGAATATAATAAAAATACATATTTCCTAATTAATATTATCAAAAGAAATAAATGTGGACTGCCAGAGATGAAGTGAGAGTCAGGTAACAGGTACCTGGATTGCACTCTCTGGCACAGAATTTCATAATACAAAAATGTATAGTCCGTTTGATTTCTATAAAACCTGCAGAAAAAAATTCTTAAAAATCCAGTTTTCAAATCAACAATTTTTTTTCTAGATGTATATTAATATATGATATATATACGAACTCTGACAATTAATTTCAAAATTTTTGGTTCATTATTAAAAAAGTTATCCATTAGGTCTCTATGTTAATTATATTTTCTGAAGTGTAAAAATCTGGCTGGAGTGAGTACAAATAACAGACTGTACCATGTGACATGGGACATTTAAATATTAATGGACACCAATAACAATTGACTATTACCTTAATGGTCAGTTGATGAGTAGCCTTTTAATATTTAAATGTCCTATGACACATGGTACAATGAAATATACATTGAAAGCACATGTCTGTTATTTTCTTTTGATGGTTGGGCTTTTACACTATTTGTACTCACTCCATGCAAATTTTTACACTTCAGAAAATATAATTAACATAGAGACATTATAGGTCACATTTTTAATAATTTGGTCACATAAGGATGTAGATAGTACATCTTGCCATGTATGGAAATCAAACTCACAACCTTAGAGGCACTGATTGAATAGGTAGATATAAATCACAACCTTAGAGACACTGATTGAATAGGTAGATATAAATCACAACCTTAGAGGCACTGATTGAATAGGTAGATATAAATCACAACCTTAGAGACACTGATTGAATAGGTAGATATAAATCACAACCTTAGAGGCACTAATTGAATAGGTAGATATAAATCACAACCTTAGAGGCACTGATTGAATAGATAGATATAAATCACAACCTTAGAGGCACTGATTGAATAGGTAGATATAAATCACAACCTTAGAGACACTGATTGAATAGGTAGATATTAATCACAACCTTAGAGACACTGATTGAATAGGTAGATATAAATCACAACCTTAGAGACACTGATTGAATAGGTAGATATTAATCACAACCTTAGAGGCACTGATTGAATAGGTAGATATAAATCACAACCTTAGAG
>MJUT01050885.1:835514-846095 GCA_002080005.1 Gigantidas platifrons | reverse complement strand
CCCCCCCCCCCAATCGCCATATAGTTACTGAAATTAAAATAAACCCCATGTAGGTATTAAAATCAATCCCCATAGAGATACTGAAATTAAAATCAATGCCCATAGGTACTTAAATTAAAATAAATACTCATATAGATACTGAAATTAAAATCAACCCCCATCGGAACTGAAATTAAAATCGACCCCCATAGGGGTACTGAAATTAAAATCCATGCCCTAATAGGTATTGGAATTAAAAGCAATGCCCATATACAGGGGCGGGTCCAAGGGGGGGGGGCACCCGGCGCGCGCCCCCCTAAAATTGGAAAAAATATGATTTTTTTTTGCGTAAAATCTTGATTTTTCGCACGAAATACCCCAAAATTTTTCGCGCCTCCCTCCGCTCGGCGCGATGTTTTTTTAAGTGCGCCCCTAACTTAAAATCTTGGATCCGCCCCTGATATAGGTACTGAAATTTAAATCAATGCCCATATAGCTACTGAAATTAAAATCAATGCCCATATAGGTACTAAATTTAAATCAACGCCCATATAGGTACTGAAATTAAAAGCAATACCCATATATAGGTACTGAAATTAAAAGCAATACCCATATATAGGTACTGAAATTGAAATAAATGGCCGCGACCACAAAACACGATAGAAAATAGGGAGCAAGTGCGGAGATCTAATTATAATTAGATTAACACTGTCATGATCTGAAAGACCTAAAAAATTATTATAATTTTGCTTAAGGATTCGTTGAGGCCATAAATGACAGCCAAATCAGCTAGGGCATGTAGGAGGGGGGGGGGAGTATGAATACAATACCCATGGAATTGGATAAATATCATTACTCATAATATTATTTAATTCAGTTGTAAACATGTCTTAACATGGGGAAAATGACAAACTTAACAGAAGGTATATTAAACAATTCGTTACCATGTAGATATAGCTTAAATTTCAGTTCATTCTACTTATATTAAAATGTATAGGTTTCAGCTATTTTCAGAAATTCAAATTTTATACATTGGTACCGGCAGTTCTTGCAGATATAGATCTGAAAGAGTCGAATGGGAAGATTTTAAACTGATTTCGGGTCAAAATAGACCCAGTTTGCACAACGGTAATTACTAAGTCCACTAATTGAAGAAAAACAAATTAAAAATTAAACAAATCAGTAACATATGGTAAATCAGTAACAATTAAATATCAGCTGATTCTAACATAAAGGACTGGCAAGTTAAAGAAATGTATATTTATTGTAATGGCAGCCACTTGCTAGAGGAAGAGACTATCATGTGCATTTCTGGGGGGGGGGGGGTTACAGTGATGAGGTAAACATATAATATACTGCAAACACTGACCATTTAACATTAATTCAAATTTTGGTGGTGCACCGTTGTAGAAAATTACTAATGATAAATCAGATCTCCGGGGAATTATGAAGAAGATTCTGTTCTAAATAAACTAAAACAAGTCTTTCATGTACACAAAAAAAATGCTGTTTAGTTTACACTGTTGTATAATAACTAAAGTTTATCATCACTTTATAACCTTACAAATATAATACTTACAAGTATTAATCTGTTGGACAGAATTATGCAGTACATCCATTAGTTGATGTTACATAGCCAGCCGATGGGCGATGGTGTTGCAGTCGAACTAAGTGTACTTAAAACATGGGTCTGTAAACAAATAAAACTAAAATCAATATCCTTTCTATTATTATATTTATCCCATACGAAGTACAAGAAATATATTAGAAGAGCATTGGCTTGACATAAGAAGTTAATTAAGAAACAATTTTCAAACCTAGTGATCACCAACTAAAAGGACACTACGTAAGGATCTACTGTAACACTGTAGACTCTACCGTAACGCTGGAGGCTCAGCTGAACAACCAATAATGTGACGGTCCGAACCCCGCTCAGTCGAGTGTACTCGATACAACATTATGTGATAAAGTTTGTCAGTGACTTGCGGCAGGTCGGTGGTTTTCTCTGGGTACTCCACCAATAAAACTGACCGCCACGATATAACTGAAATATTGACATTGAATTTGATTGAAAGTGGCGTTAAACATCATAACCCTAACTTTGGATGATTACCTGATTATTCATACACAATCTGTGTTCTATGCTCAATGAAGACTAGATCTTAAGAAAAAAAAAATATGTTCATTTTCAAATTCGGTCCAAAGTTCAACTTTAACCCATAAAATAGAACTTGAATTAAAAAAAAAAGGTATTGTTCCCTTTTCTGTCAGTAAATCTTTTGGAACACTTCAAACAGTAATTTTCTAAGGCATTCCCGTGAAAATACTGCATGACAAACAAGACATTAAATAAAAAAGATATTAATTGATATTTGTTACCTTTGACTCTTTTATTTCGGAAACCCTACCAATAAAGTCAAGATCATCCAGGGAAAAAAACGTTATTGAAATTGGACTTAAAATAAAAGGCAATGTAGGGCATAGCATCAAGTTGACAAGGGCTTCCTCCTGCCCCAGCTTACTGCAATCAAAACCCCAAAACCACAAATGATGTATGAAAGTCACTGGAAAATACATCCTGGGGGGCTAACATACATTGGGGCGGATTTGCTTTTATAAAAAAAAAACGTATCAAAGGGCGGAAAAAGGTTTACAATGGGGCGCATAGATTGTTTTACTTACCTGTATTTTTACCTGTAATTAACATGCGTATTCGCTATACTTGTCTTAATTCGAATATTTGTAAAATGTAATCACCCACTTGTACATGTTAAAAAAAGTTGTGAAATGAAGTTCGAGATATTATTGTCGAAGGCTTCACATTCCGAAAAGACAGTATTCTAAAACGTGGAGAAATTCCATGCAGATGTATGTATATTTTTCTGAACATGAAGTTTCTACTTAAATATATTGACATAAAACATGTATTTTTTGTATTTTAAACTTGTATGAATCTACTCCGCCTACGAATTGATAGAATTTTGTCATAATTATCCGGAATATTTAATAAAATGACATGAACTAATACGTCAAATTGTGCGTTCAAGGCGTAACAAACTATATGCATATTACTTAAAGAAAAAAACAGATGCGCTCTTGCAGAACTAATAATAATACTTCATTCCAAAAGCAATAGAGCTTATAGGTATCAAGGATTTTATAGTAAAACCGGAAAACAAAAAATAATAGAGAGTAACAGGGACACTCACAAATTGAGACAGACAAATTCATAATTCTAATATGACGTCCTTCAAACGCTTTGAGGCCAAACCCATGGTAAAATTAATATATACCTACACCCATTGTAATTTATGATGTCATCGACAATTTATAACGATATTTTACCATTTTTTACATATTAGAATCGAAATAATTCATGATAGCCCGATTTTATATTATTTTTACCACGGATAGTCACTTTATGCTTATATTTTACCCCTCGCTAACGCTCGGGGTAAAATAATTGGCATAAAGTGCCTACCCGTGGTAAAAATAATATAAATTCGGGCTGCCATGAATTATTTCTTATTCTAATATGACGTTCTTCAAACGCTTTGAGTCCAAACCCGTGGTAAAATAATATATACCTACACCCATTGTAATTTATTACGTCATCGACAATTTATAACGATATTTTACCAATTTTTACATATTAGAATCGAAATAATTCATGGTAGCCCGAATTTATATTATTTTTACCACGGGTAGGCACTTTATTCCTACATCGCTAACGCTCGGGGTAAAATAATTGGCATAAAGTGCCTACCCGTGGTAAACATAATATAAATTCGGGCTACCATGAATTATTTCTTAAATACAATGTGTGGCCAAAAGTATTCGCGCATGTAAAAAAATAACCCTATATAATCAACCAAAACAATATTTTTTCAAAAAATTATTGTGAAGTCATTTCTGGATAGATTTAAAAAACAATTACACCAAAACATTCAGAATTGTCTATATTTTTATTGTTTATTTGCTCATTATGTTTATATGAGTTGTTTTTATTTGTACATAATTTAAACACAACAAATAAAAATTGACTTTGATTTTCTTATATATTTCAACTAAAAATAAGTCCTAAAAATTAACAATCATGTTTAAATTATGTACAAATAAAAACAACTCATATAAACATAATGAGCAAATAAACAATAAAAATATAGACAATTCCGAATGTTTTGGTGTAAAATTTGTTAACTTCTATCCAGAAATGACTTCACAATAATTTTTTGAAAAAATATGGTTTTGGTTGATTATATAGGGATTTTTTTTTACATGCGCGAATACTTTTGGCACCATACTGTATATCCTGAGCTGAATAAAGCGCATTTTAACGACGTTGCCTTTGATACCCGAATTTTCGTGCTAAAACGTCTACATTTGACGTTACCGTATTTTTAAGACGCATTATCGATCGTGCGTAACTTCACAGCAAACAGACAATTTATACATTTTTAAATCCACCCAATTGTATACTTTCCATCTGCCCCATTATTAATACGATTTTTGTTATCCCATTGAGTTGTGAATCCGCCCCAATATAAATCTGCCACCTGGAGCTCTTGTCACAATAATTTCAAACAAACAAAAAATGCATCAAATTAGGTAGATAATACAAATTGTGTATGGTTTCAATGATATAGAAAAATCTTGGAATTTGAGCCCCTTGTAGTTCCTTTTCCAAAAAAAAAAAGAATAAAAATTAAACATAGAATAGCCCATTTTCTTCTATGACTCATAAATAGTTCATAAAGATGAGCATTTTGCAGAATAAAAAAAAAGACTAGAGGCTCACCTGGTTTTCAATTTGACTTCTCAAGTTTATAGAAAATGGGGGTGCTACTAATAATTTTAAAATTGGGGAAACCAAAGATCAGCTCAATTTTGTTGAAGATTTTGATGTGATTTTTTTTTCTCATAATATACATAATCACTATAAATCTGCTGTAAAAATTTCCCAGAAAAACCAAGATGATATGTTGAACTACGCAATGCCATGTAGCTGCAGTTAAATGTTATAATAAAGCAGTAATAGACAATTACGGAATTTTCTATTTTTAGTAATGGCCACCATCTTGAATAATGGGCGGGGTTGTAGAACACAATCTTGAAAGGGAACCCAAGGACAATCCCAGCCAAATTTGCATAAATTTGGTTCAGCGGTTTCAGATAAGATTTAAATGTGATATTTTACCAAATTGCCATAAATCGACTGAACGAAACATTTCACAGGAAAACCCGGAATTACATTGCCATGTAGTGCAGTTAAAATTTGGTATAATTTTGACTTATAAAAAAGCAGCAATATGAATATACAATTTTTATTTGGCTAACATACATTGGGGCGGATTTGCTTTTATAAAAAAAAACGCATCAAAGGGACGGAAAAAAGTTTACAATGGGACGGATAGATCGTTTTACTTGCCTGTATTTTTTATGTAAAAAGTATTGCGTTTAAGTTCGGCACCTATGACTTATATATATTCTCTACTACCAGATTGTCTGTGTGCGATGAATATCATTCATAATGTGGTTAACTTTTTTGACATTTTTAGCATCCAGTTTTATTATTGATACTTTATTGTGTTTTATCATCTTGTATCATAAATAAAAATAATTATATTAACTAGCAAATCATGTATCAAAATATAACGGATGGTAAATAACGACTTATAAATTAAATGCTCACAAGACAGTGAATGGTAGATAGACTTCTAGATTAAATGCTCACCAGACAACTATCCATAGAAATAAGACAAAGAACTTCCGAAATTCCACCCAATTTATACATTTTTAGCTCACCTTGCGAAAGACAATGTGAGCTTTTGCCATCACTTGGCGCCCGTTGTCTGTTAACTTTTCACATTTTAATCTTCTCCTCTGAAACCCCTCAGCCAAATGAACTGAAACTTGGTAGGAAGCATCTATGAAAGGTCCTCTATAAAGATTGCTCATGTTGTCCCGATCCATTTGCAAACATGGCCGCCACAGGCAATTCTTGTTTCTGATTGGACGATTTTTTT
Source organism: Gigantidas platifrons (assembly GCA_002080005.1). NCBI lineage: Eukaryota > Metazoa > Mollusca > Bivalvia > Mytilida > Modiolidae > Gigantidas > Gigantidas platifrons. The sequence goes on along the minus strand of MJUT01050885.1, from coordinate 840,090 downwards.
TAATCGTCTCCTCTGAAACCGCATGGCAAATGAACCGAAATGCATCTATGGAAGGTCCTCTATAAAGTTTGCTCATTTCGTCCTGATCCATTAACAAACATGGCTGCCACAGGCAATTCTTGTTTCTGATTGATTGATTTCTAAAAAATCTTCTCCTCTGAAACCGCATGGCCAAATGATCCAAACTTGGTATTAAGCATCTATGGAAGGTCCTCTATGAAGACTGCTCATTTTGTACCGACCCATTAATAAACATGGCCGCCACAGGCAATTCTTGTTTCTGATTGGCCAATTTTTTAAAATCTTCTCCTCTGAAACCACATGGCCAAATGAACCGAAACTTGGTAGGAAGCATCTATAGAAGGTCCTCTATAAAGATTGCTAATTTTTTCCCGATCGGTTTACAAACATGGCTGCCAAAGGCAATTCTTGTTTCTGATTGGTTGATTTCTACAAAAATCTTCTCCTGTTAAAAGAAAGATAACTCTTGCCTAAACTGTTAAAAGAAAGATAACTCTTGCCATTATATCCCTTAGAAATTAACTAATGCTGATATAGTGTACATGTTTATTCTATACATTACAAGTAGGTATTCACATTTTAGTATTCTTTTTAGCAAACCTTGCCAAAGGCAATATGAGCTTTTGCCATCACTTGATGTCCGTCGTCTGTCATCCGTTTACTTTTCACATTTAATCTTCTCCTCTGAAAACCCTCAGCCGAAAGAACTGAAACTTGGTAGGAAGCATCTATGGAAGGTCCTCTCTAAAATTGTACATTTTGTTATGATCCATTACCAAACATGGCTGCCATAGGCAATTCTTGTTTCTGGTTGGTCGATTTCTAAAAATCTTCTGAGACCGCTTGGCCAAATGAACCGAAACTTGGTAGGAAAGCATCTATGGAATGTCCTCTATGAAGATTGCTCATTTCGTCTCGATCGGTTAACAAGCATGGCTACCACCGAAACTTGGTGGGAAGCATCTATGGAATGTCCTCTATGAAGAGTGCTCATGTCGTCCCGATCGGTTAGTAAACATAGCCACCACATGTAATTCTTGTTTCTGATTGGTCGGTTTTTCTTCTCCTTTGAAACTGCTTAGCCATACGAACCGACACTTGGTAGGAAGCACCTACATGTATGGAAGGTTCTGTATTAAGTTTCCTCAAAGCATAATGACAGGTGAGCGACACAGGCTCAGCCCACGGATCCTCTAGTTAAATCCCGCCAATTGTACACTTTTCTTCCACTCCACCGAGTTGTGAATCCGCCCCAATGTAAATCTGCGTTCTATTTCAGTAGTAGCAGTTATTTTGAGTGTCAGACACAATTTTAAAAGTGGACCACCCAAGAACCATCCCAGCCAAATTTGATTTGATTTCAGTGGTTTCAGAGGAGAAAATTTAAATGTGAAATTTTGCGACGTACCACGGACACCAAGCATTCACTTTGAGTTGGAAAAAAAACAAAAACAAAAACAAAAAAACCCATTAAAATTGATAAAAATTTTGAATTTTTTGGCCACTTTCGGTCGAGTTTATCTCAGACACTGTAAAAACGCAGGAAAATACCAACAGCTCTAAAACACAATAAATTTAAAAAAAAAACATAATAATTGGACGAAAAAGAAATTCTATACAGATTTTTTTTAATATTAAAAAGTAAAAAAAAGTTTCACAATTTGGAAACTGATACTTTTCGACTTTTTACGGTAAGGTTTATCTCGGAAACCGTAAAAGTTAAGTGAAATCCATAAACAAGTACTGAAAGCTCTCAACACTATCAATTTGGTTGATTGATTGATTGGTGTTCAACGTCTGGACAGCGAGCAATTTTTCAGCTATATTCAGGAGCCACCATGGCTACAAGCCGTACGCCGATACTCTGACGGGTCGTTAGTCCGACAAAAATCGCTCCGTCTTCCTACGATGCAGTGAACTAATAAATGTTATGACCACCCATACGTGGATTTCCTTAATTGTAGCAACAATTTTAATATTAAGGAACTTTCAGAGTATATATCATCGAACGTTTACTGGTAACAAAACATATTCAGCCAATTTCAGGGGCGGCGGATCCAGAAATGTTTAATAGGGGTTACAGAGGAATTCGAGTCCAACTTTAGCTGATTTTCACGCCAGTATTAAAACAGTTCCCAGCAAGAGAGTATGGAAACTGTTCGTGGGTTCAGTTAACTTTCGATCAGCAAGAACAGAGAAATAAATAGATTTGATTGATTGGTGTTTAACGTCCAGCGAGCAATTTTTCAGCTATATTCAGGACGAGGGAGAAATAAATAGAACCTACAATGAAAAGAACTGAAGAGAAAATATGATAAAGGATGCGACGAGCATTTAATAAAAATATTGCTAGTTAGTTTTGTGTGTGTGTGTGTGTTTTCAAATTATTAATTGCTTTACTGAGAATATTAAATGTGCAGATGAATTATATAGTAGAATATAACTAATACAATACAATATCTTTATTTCCAATTCGGGCCCTCGTGAGGCATACAGATAGTTTTACATAAGAGACAGAAATAATCCAAATATAGATAGAGTTTTACATAAATAAATAAATAATACTGATAATGTCATTACTGTCATACAATTACAATATGTAGTATATATATGGCATGTGTTATCAAAACATTATTTAAATATCTTACCTTGACTGCTATTTCAAACAGCTACTTATACTTTCATTAAGTTTTGTTATGAATATGTTCAATTTTTTCAATTATGTAGATCTAAATGTTCATCTTCAGTCTTTTTCGCCATTTTCATATAGTTGTTTTCTTGTATCTCTAAGACGCCATTTTAAAAACAATGAAATAACGTCAACAAGAGTGTATTGTGACGTTATAATATTACGTCCTTAGTTACAGTAAGAATCGACGTTTTCAAAATGATTATTTTCTAGCGGCGGCGGACCCCGGAGGTCAGATAGTGTAATAATCAACGAGCATGACCCATAAATTAGGGTTAGTGTTCGGGTGAGGTATAGGGTCTGTTAAAGTAGAAGTACTCCGTTTTGGGAGGAATCGAAGCGAGTGTGAATGACAAAGTATGCTAATGATAACTTTCGATCAGCGAGGAAAGAACAGTGAAATAAATATAGGGAAAAAAAACGGAGAAGGGAAAATATTTTTTTTTGTACATGATAAAAGGGACACTAAAAATACTTTTTCGGTAAAATATTACAGGTTCGCAATGTTAAATGTGCACGGGTGGTTTGCTACGTCACACACACGAGGTACAGAAGGTTTATGCAGCTGTACAGTTTTAAAGTTGAAAGGAAAACTAACAAAACCAAGCAAACACTTCTGCATAGTTAAAATTCGGGGCAATGATACCGTTCACACAAAACCCATTTAAAGCGGAAGCGTGGGTATAAATAGATGTGGGCGGAGCAAACATTCAGTTTCTTCATTATTTTGGCCACGGTCATCTCGAGGAGGAAAAATCAATGATACACAGTTTCATAGTTACTTTTGGTGCAAAATATTTGACAGGCATGGTCACTAGTGTTCCTCCCTACGAAATTTTAGTCTTATTAAAAATAATATTCTTCATCAGTCTAAAACCTACAATAATCACTTCAAATTTCTGAGGTATGTGACCTTGGTCATGTGACATACAGTTTCATAAATATGCTGTTCATATCAACGGAATTTGTTGTTAGTTTTCCTTTTTTTAAATTGTACAACTGCATAAACCTACCTCGAAGCAATGTTCAAGTATCCGTGCGTGTGACGTAGCAAACAACCCGTAAAGATACATTGCAAAAATTAGGGTGGAGTTGGTCACACAGAGAGTACGAGTTGGTAAAGGTTCTTGTTGATAAATAACACAAGATTGGCTACGAAAATACATGTACAGTTTATATTGAAGATAGCGTACGAGTTGATATTGAGTATTTGTTGGTAAAAAAAAAGGCACTACTTATGGGTAAAATAGTGAAGGTACGAGTTGGTAAACAGTAAGGTGCGAGTTGGTAAATAATAGGGTACGAGTTGGTAAAAAATTGGGTACGAGTTGGTAGAGTACGAGTTGGAAAAGGTACGAGTTGACATGGAACCTTAATAATTAATCATCCCCACCCGTGCTATTATATTTCTCACTTTTGAGACAGACCGGTTCCTATTTTCAGCGATGTGAGATTGTCTTATCTTATCGAATATTTTTAGAAAGTTTTACCAAATGGTGAGTCAAAACAATTTATATTTTGAATTGTCGCCTGTCAGTGAGGATTATGTACTGAAAGAGTTGACAGGTCTAAACCCCAGTAAAAGTACAGGTCTAGATGGTATTCCCTCAAGATTCCTACGAGATGGTGCTAGTGTTTTATCAAAACCTGTAACATATATGGTAAACCTATCAATTACCAGTGGTATTGTCCCTGATGATATGAAAATAGCTCGTGTCTGCCCAATTTTTAAAAAGAACAGCAGACTCGATGTTGGAAACTATAGACCTGTAAGCATTTTGGTTGTAGTATCTAAAATTTTGGAAAAATCCGTTTATTCTCAATTAGAAAAGTATCTAGTTCGTAATAATATATTATACAGCTTAC
>MJUT01050885.1:798265-819202 GCA_002080005.1 Gigantidas platifrons | reverse complement strand
TTTAATGATTATAATTTCTTTGAAAAATATTGGAAACAAGGGCTGAATGAATTCTCAGTTTAATGATTATAATTTCTTTGAAAAATATTGGAAACAAGGCCTGAGTGAATTCTCAGTTTAACGATTATAATTTCTTTGAAAAATATTGGAAAGAAGGGCTGAATGAATTCTCGTCAAAGACTGTCAACTTAGTATTTATTTTGCTTATTACTGCTATAAATAGGACACTTGGACAAAAAATGTACTGGTACACCTGACATCTTAATTACTGTATAGGGCCTAAAGCTCCAAAATATAAACTACTAGTATTTATAGGTGAAGTCACTCAACTATAACGTTTTTATTACAAACCAATCAACACATTTACAGTATTAAAATAGGAATTAAACAGTTATTTGTTTTATTGTTAAAGTAACATTAATTAAAAAATGATTTGAATTGATTTTTTTTATTTTTGGTGTTTTAACGCCACTTTCAGCAATATTTCAGCTATATCATGGCGACCAGTTTTAGTGGTAGAAGAAGCTGGAGTACCCGGAGAGAACCACTGACCATGAGTCGAGTGCACCCTTTTTGTAATTTACAAAGCCAGGTGCGAACCCATGCCGTATTAGTGATAGGCTTGTATGAGTTGTTAGGTAATCCAACTACCTAACTCACTGAGCCACCCGGGCCCTTAATTTTTAAGTGAATTATATAATAACAATAATATATATCATATCGTATATTGTAATTATATGGAGAAGAAGCTTGTGTCTAATCTTTTTATCGTTATTTGGAGAATAAAATATGTTTAAAATTAAAAAAATGACATGTATCGGTCTTCAAATTGACATTCAATGATCATTTGTTTTATTGTTAAAATATCATTACAATCAGAACAAAGGAGAATTAATGAGGAGTACCGGTTAATTTAATCCTATTTAAATATTAATAAAATCAATTGTCTTGTATTAAAATAATTAGCCTACTGGAATCTGCCCACAAAAATAAACTAGACATAGCTCACCTGGGTATAATAACATCAGTCAATAAAACTTGATAACTTTGGTTAAAAAATAACAAATGTAGCCCTGGTCATTGCAGACCCCCTTCTCCAAGAAAAATTTGGGCAGGGGTTCCCCCTTTAATGTAAGTTATCAAAATTGCTGTAAAAAAACATATATGTCAATGATTCTCAAAATTTAACTTTTGCTACTTCACATTATGTAATAGAGTTGCTTCCCTTTAATTATTTGAGTAACCAAAAGCAGTGAGTCAACAAAAAAATGCATTTCAAGAGGAATAACTCTTCACACAGTTGTCACACATTTTCAACTGTGGGGAAATGTTTTGTAGATCTTGACATGCTGAACATTTTTGCAGTTTAAACTTTCCCTCTATCTCTAATAGTTTTTGAAATATAAGATGAAAGTATTAAAATTTAGAACATTTTGATGAAAAAAGGGCAATAACTCCAAAATGGGTAATGGGATTTACTTCAAAATTGTGGGGTAGGTAGATCTTGACATGCTGCAAATTTTTGCAATTTAAATTTAACCTTTATCTCTTATAGTTTTTGAAATTTAAGACGAAAAGTATTAAAATTTTACAAATTTGATGAAAAAAGGGTAATAACTCCAAGATGGGTAATCATATTTACTGCAAAATTACAGGGTATGCAGATCTTGACATGTTTGCTGTTTACACTTAACATCTATCTCTTATAGTTTTTGAAATAAAGGATGAAAAGTATTAAAATTTTGAAAATTTGATGAAAAAAGGGCAACAACTCCAAAATGGGTAATCGGATTTACTTCAAAATTGCAAGGTAGGTAGATCTTGACATGCTGAACATGTTTGCAGTTTAAACTTAACATCTATCTCTTATAGTTTTTGAAATAAAGGACGAAAACTATTAAAATTTAGAAAATTTGATGAAAAAATGGCAATAACTCCAAAATGGGTCATCAGATTTACTTCAAAATTGCAGGGTAGGTAGGTAGATCTTGCTGTGCTGATCATTTTTATTCCATGTCAGATTTTTGATATTATTAACGGTTTTTGAATTATTACCCAAAACCTGCAATTTTACCATATATTCTATTTTTAGTAACAGCGTTGGTTGGTGCACCGCATCATCGGACACAATTTTGAAACTAGACACCCTAGTGATGATTCAGACCAAGTTTGGTTTCAATTGGTCTAGTACTTTCAGAGGAGAAGATTTTTGAAAAAGTTTACGACGAACGACGACGACGGACACCAAGTGATGGCAATAGCTCACACGGGTCAGGTGAGCTAAAAAAAAACAAACAAACAAAATAGTATTATTTTCTTTTCATAAAACCACGAAAATAAATATCCCCAGTAAATTGGATTGATAAAATCGTCAAATTTTGACACCACAGATATAAAGCGCTATACAGTATTATATCATGCTTATTTAAAAATTTATTAGATTAAACCATCAAACGTTGAAAAATAAGTTATGTTCTATGTATTTCTTTTAAAAATGTTCCATATTTGTTTGTCATTTTGCAACACCAAATAATTAGCTTTAGGAAAGTGCTAAAGTATTATGATTTTTGTTAAACTTCCAGAATTTTCAAGTAAAACTTCAAAATATTAAATTGTGTATTAAAAAAACCACAATATCAAAAAATACAAACAGTTGAATAAATCACAAACTTGAGAATGTTGTTAATTTTGTTAAAAAAATATAGATTAAAACAAAATTAATTGGGAATAAAAATAGAAACAAATGACAAGACATATACAAAGAGCTACAAAGGGAGATAATCATATGTAAAAGACAAACAATACATGTATTTATATAGTAGCAGTGCTATACTAGGACTGTATCTCAATTTTGCAGTCAATTTTATTTTGAAGCTATTGTTCATCTACAATCAAAATTTGCATAACAGATTCTACACTTCCCATACACCATTCAGGTAAAAATAGTGCTGGTGTTTAATCTAAAATAATACAGAGATGCCACACACAAAGGACTAACTAGGTATGTTTTTAATTTGAAAAGTAGAAGATGACATTTTTGCAAGTAATTAAACTAGCCTCTAACCCACACACTTTTATGTAAAAAAAATTAAATATAAATCTGACAATCAAACATTGAGGTACAGCACCGTGTTAGTATTAAGTGAAATGGTGAACGCTTTAACAAACCTATAAATGCACTGTTGGAATTCAGCATGGACTTTGGACTGAGTGTCGTTTGCCGTCCAGAACCATAGTCTGTGGGAGAATGGTGCAGTGTTAGTCACCAATAAAAAGTCTATACGAGATCATGTGACATTCAGTCGTACATTTATCAACTGAATATCCCCGACATAAAAATATTCTGCAGGATATATTTTTAAATAATTATTTCAAAACTAGGAATAATTACAAAAAATTGTATCTGCTTTCATTTGAATATTTAAAGAAATCCATTATGCTTTCTTGACAATAATCCGAAAGTCTTTATAAAAATTAATAATATTATCTTAAGAAATAACGTAGAAATTATACAAAGAGACATAGAAACACATGATCTCACACAAGATTGAAATCATAAAATGATAGTGGTCTAAAAAAGAAAATAAATAACACAAACAAAATTCTTTAAAATAAAATAAAATAAAATTCATATCTCGTGATTGTATGAAAACTTTTTCAATGTTATATATTTTCTTTCTTAGACCAACAAATCAATGAAAGCTGAAAGGAAATGCAGGAATATCTACGATACATATTACACAATAACAAAGACAACTTGTCATAAACTCAACATTGGATAAAATAACATAATCAGCTGACAGCATCATTTAATTTAAGCAGGGGAAGTAACTCAAATCTACAGTAGAACCTTGTTTAATATCTTGATTTTAGAAAAGTTATTTCATTAAATAACATAGGTACAAAATATATAAATATTGTCCGTTCAATGTAGTTGATAGATTAATTCACCATGGATAATTTGTATACCGTTTCTCCATTCATCTTCAAGAATAATTGTTCATCCCTTCAACTATAAAAGTAAAAATGTTTTTCCCTTCAATTTCAAAATAAAATTGTTTGTCTTTTCAACTTCAACAAGGTTCAACTGCATTCAAAGTCATCTAATGAAGGCATTATTATGATTTGGAACACAGAATCTTTGATAAAAGCAATAGGTTTATATATAATTTGATGAATACACAAAAATGTTTTAGGAACCTAATATAAATAATCAAATTTAAATATTTAGGATTGAAAACAAATTTCTGACTTTCTATTTAAACCATACAATGGACTATAAATATACTTTGAAGAGGTGCAAAACTTCAGTAGAACATTGTTTATTATAAGTGATATATTTTGATAATATTGAAATTAACACAATATAAATAATGAAAGCCCACACCAGTCTTTGTCCTAACTTACTTGCCAGAAGCCCAGGACAAGTGCAACTGGATTCAGACAAGAAGCTTTTTTTTTTTTTTTTACAATATTCTCCTCATAACAATGTTTGACTGTGTTTTTGCATCACCTAAACAAGCTATTAAGGAATCTGTAATGGGATTTAATATCCCTACATGGTAAATAAAATTGATTTAAAACTATCTGTAGGGATCTATAACCATACATGTATGACATGAACAGTGACATCTTCTGTCTAGAGAGTGAACCACCGTGAAACAGTGTAAGCATCCTATAATATAATATAATCCTATAATTGCAGAAGACGTTTCTAAGTTATAAAACTTGGATGGTTGGTTTGGTTTATGGTGTTCTACGCCACTTTCAACAATACTTCAGTTATATCGTTGCTGTCAGTTTTATTGAATGAGGAAACTGGAGTACCCAGGGAAAACCACTGACCTGTCGCAAGTCACTGACAAACTTTATCACATAATGTTGTATCAAGTATACCTCGCCACAAACGGGGTTCCAACTCACAACTTTAGTGGTGATAGGCACTGATTGTACAGGTAGTTTTGTGAAACTTGTGTTCTATCCAATTGTTTATTATTGGACAATAAAATATGTTTTAAGTAATCCTATAATATTCCAAATTCTATTTGAATCTTGGTATACATCTGTATTGCTAAAGTGCATATCAATATTTCATATTTCCATGCTGTTTACATGCTACATCAAATATATTTTCCATGACCACAAATTCTTTGCAACCTATTAAAATTGCACTATGCACCGGTAGAACGTGCTGCATGCTTTATTTCTCAATATCCCTACAAAATATCTAACATTAACCAACCTATCATGTTAGAATCTAATTCATAATCGTGTTCTATACTTTTTCTCACAGCTAAAAAAAAATAGTTCATATTTTTTTTAAACATTCAATAATATATTAGTAGGTGACAAATCAATTCATATATCTGCTAATGTGTCTTACATAGAAGACTACCTACTTGTTAATAAACCACTCCTTAAAAAGAACTGTTATGTTTTTATACAAATATTATGTAAATTAAAGCCACAATATTATTTCAGTAGAAATCTATCGGCTTGTTGTTGTCTTATTTTGGGTAGTTTAATGTTTATCAGAGAAGTAGTTCTTATACTTGTGGCCAGTTATATTGATGACCATTTCTATGTTACTTCTAATTTTCAATTACAATCTTGTCTACCTGTCCAGGTATATACTCAACTTACTTCTGTCTTTCATATTCTTCAATCTATCTTCTTGATGCCGTAACAAAGCATCTTGTTGAGATTCTAAGGCAGAACTAGAGGTAGGGGCATCAGGGAACATACTTCTGAACGCCCGTCTAGAATCACTGTCAGCTGAAAAATAATATAATTATGAGCACTGAGAAATTTTGGCAGAATAAGAAGTAGGGGCATCAGGGACCACTTCTGAATGCCCACTTAGAATCACTGTCAGCTACAAAAAAAACCATAATTATGAGCACTGAGATTATAATGTAGATTTAGAGGTAGGAGCATCAGGAAATATAATTCTGAGAGTTCTTTATACATCAAGAATGGTCATCAAGTAGCATGATAAATAATTATGAAAATTAAAAACACTGCAAGTTGATAAATACCTACAGTTGATCAAGGTCAAAGGAACATACTATTTTAATTCAAATTAGCTGAGTACTTGAGCTAACATTTCAAATAAGCTAACAATTATTTCAATGGACCATATTTTTCATTACAGTTATTTAGGGTAATCGTGTTTAATTTCACTTTGGTATATATAATACTTGAAATTCTAGAACATCTCTCTATCAATCACTTACTACCGGAAAGCAAGTATAAAAAAATGTAATGGTCCCTTAACCTATTGAAGTTCATTTTTTTATCATAACAGTTTTTGTGTTTATCTACTTACTTTTGTACTTCAACTCATTAAATTCTTGTAACGTTCTAGCATTAGCTGTATCACTGGTTCTCTGTGGAACTGCAGCATGTCCTTGCTTAGCTCTCTCAAATACATCTATTTCTCTTCTGCAAAATAAATACATTTACCAGCTAAAAATAAGTAAACAAACTATTTTGTTTTTGCATATTCTAAACTATAAAAATATACATGAAAAATAGGAAATAGGTTCTAAAGCAAAAGATAAGACACATTCATTGAATTAAAATACAAATGCCTCTTTGGACTACTGTTAAAAACATTTAGGTAAAGAATCATGCAATGTTCTTTTTTCTGCAATATTTCCACTGATGAGAGAAAAATACTTTAAATTCATAAATATTTTTACCACTGCATCGAAACAAAAATCAAAAGTGAAGACAATGAAACTTACGGTGGTGGTCTTTGGACCATTCTGGGGTCGAATACATCTGGTTCATTCTATAATATAAAACATACACTATAGTAAAAATGTAATTCATAGCTGAGTAAAGTTACTACTAATAAATAACATCAAAATATACACCAAAATGCAGATTTAAAATAAAATAATAATCTGACATTTTTTTTTATTCAAACATTTTTCTCATATTTTTAATAATATTAATGTAATTTGGCAAAATTGAAAGCAATACATTAAAATATCTTAGAAAACAGTTTATATTTAGAATAATGAACAAACCTTTTGATTTTCTAATGCATTTTCTACCCTCTTTCTTTCACTCTGTAACTGCTTCCTCATGGTAGCTAATTCTTTAAGTACATCTGAACCTACAATTTTAAATTGTCTGTATATATGTTCTATTAGAGTACATCTGAACCCACAATTTTAAATTGCCTATTTATATTTACTCTTAAAGTACATCTGAACCTACAACTTTAAATTGTCTATGTATATTTTCTTGACAATAAAGTGTATATATTTGAACAGTCCTTGATTTCACTATTGTATCATTTGTAAGTCATTTTTAACGTTTATAAGGATGTCCTCTTACACAAGAATATTGCAAAATTTCAATAATGTAATACATCACTTCTATACATATAACATCACATACTTAACGTTTTGTGTACCCCAATTACAAATTTTAAAGTACAAAGTATATTATATGTATAAGAAAGGGACAAAGAAATAGGCATCTAAGATCATAATTTATGCGAGTTACGATGAAAAATGTCTTGAAGACACATATGCCCCCATTTCTAGCTAATGGTCTGCCTTTCATTGTGTATAACTTTCAAATGATTTGATACTAATGGTATGAAACAGAAACCAAAGTGGGATGTCTAGACATTGGTAAAACATGATACCTCCAAAGCCTAGTGGCAGGGGTATAAAATAAATGAGACAGAGTACCATCAAAATATTTATACTATCAAAATAGTTTTTCTAGATACACCATTCATAAAATATTATGACAGCACTCCATTTCGATCTGACTCTTCCAAACATTTTGTAACATCTATATTTTGCTGGCTTTTGTTTTGTTTTAACTTGATATATACCCCCCCCCCCTTTTACTACTGTGACTAATATTATAATAAATGAATGTCAACTTACTGTTAGCTCTGTCTAGTGGTGTAGGAGGTGGTGGATTCTGAAACATCCAAATAACATTATCATAATATAAGGCAGTGAAATAACTAGCTTTGAGGGTATCTCCAGTCAAAGATGACAGTATAGAATGATTATTTGTCATACTGTAGATGACTTTTTTTTCAGAGATACAATTAAATGGTTTATAAATTTCCTTGTTTTTTATCAGATAATAAAATAAATCTTATTTCAAAAAAGTTTTCCAGTCAACAATTTTTCAAAACAGTTTTTCTCACATTGATAAATGGATCTGACATACAGAAGACTGTGTCAGAAATATACAAATACAGTCTGTAATTTGTTAAGCCTTACACTCTTACAAATGGAATTAAGCATAAATTTCTTTGAAAATTATATTTGGACATGATTAATACCCAATATTTGTATTTATAACATATATATACAAGTATATATCAATACTCTATTCCATTTCCCATGTGTTTTAGCTGGCTGTGCAGCTTCCTGGGTGGAAATTATTTCAGAATCATATACATATATATATACATATTGGCAACTTATTGAGAGTCATACTTACTTACTTACTTATTATTCAAACATTTACAATTGAATAATATCGAGGATTAGTTACCTACCTGTGGTGCTTCGTCCGGCTTGGTTCTAAGGGATGGTATGGGCGGAGAGTTGCCACGCCCATCTGATGTCTGTTCCAATATAAAAGGAGTATATACAAGCCATGCATATTAATGCTTCTAAATCAAAATCTATACCAATTGTTCCAGAAATTACTGATTTTTTAAAAATTTGTTACGAAATAATTAATCAAATTATGTAAAAGAAATATATTATTCGGTGTAAAGAAATCTTTGTTTTAATGTAATTTCTGGTCCAGAATTGGATAAATTGGTATATTTACATAAATGACTAATTTTCATGACACTATTACCAAGTAACATGCATCTAAGACAAAAAAAAGATTAACATTAAAAACTAACACACAAGTAACTATGGTAATTATTTTGGTTCTATATAATTATAATGCCCTATAATGACTAATGAAATCATACATGTATATAACAACATACTGTTAACTTACAAATAATATCATGCATCAACACCATCACCTACCAATAACTTGCAAAATTGTGCAAAAAATGCGAAAACCAGTGAACCAATGAAATTGTAGCAATGTTATGCTTGGTTCCGACAAAATATTTGAGGGGAGAGATAGTTGTTGACCATCACTATTCAAACTTTCTTTTCATAAGTGAAAGTAAATTCATTTCTGTGGAAATTTCTTCATGTAAGGTAAGACAGGCAAAAAAATCCCCTTTTATAAAATGGAAGCTTTTACATTGCAAACCAATGTACAATATACAAATGTAGGCCTTTGAAAGATAACAAAGTAAATATATATAGATTCTCCTTCAGTTGCCCATGGGTTACGATATTTCTCCACTCAAGAGAGTTAAAATTAAAATTTTAACCACTCACAATTTAACTCTCTTGAGTGGAGAAATATCGTAACCCATGGGCAACTGAAGGAGAATTTGTTTCTACCATTATTTAACACGAGCTTTATTTCAAAATTACAGATTTGACAACATGTGGGGAAAGGCACGAGACATTTTAATCCTCTAGAGGATTACAGATTTTTCCACCACTGGTTCAGCGGGGTTAAAACACCGTAATAATGGGAGAAAGTAATTTATTTCATCCGGTTCAAATGTTGGTATGTTTTAATATTTTATTCAAAAATGATAAATTTCAAGTCATCAAAATAGAAACCCAAAACACAATGCAGAGAATTTGATCATGATAACGAAAATACAAAAGGAACATTTTTTTTATTTTAATAAGTAGTGAAATTTATACCCAACAAATATCTCCCTACACACTACCTGGTTGTTAAACATATTTCCTCCATAGTGTATGATGAAAATCTTAACATATATCTGTCACCTGAACACAGAACATTTAATGTGCATTGAAGGAATATACAGAAAACAAATTTAAATTAACCCATGAGTTTCAATTCATTCAACTCTGTGCTGACCATTCAAAAAAACAAGTGCCCTCATCCCATGCAGCAAAACAAGATGATGGTTACCGGGGTCCTATTAATTGGAGTCCCGTTTTTTGGGGTCCTCGTATTCGGTCGTTCTAGGCTGACAGAACTAGTACGAAAATGATCATAGCCTTGTATGTTTATTGTAGAGTCTTGTTTTGTTGGGCTGAGTTTAAAATCTTCAAGTTTGTATTGAGACTTTTTGGGAGGTGGAGGTTCTTTTGACATGGGAGGTTTCCTAGTTATTGTATTTTGCTCTGTTGATTCCTGTGTAATAATAACAAATTACTGTAATGTAGTCTAAATGTAATAATAAAAAAAAAGACCAGAATAAATAGAATTTATGTCGGCTTCAATTTAATGGAACAATTCAGAAATGTCAAGTGTTTATCATAACATTCTGGTTGTAACATTTGTTATATGGTCAATGCAATTACTGAATTTACTTCGTTAAGTTAATCAGCATAATTAAAATGAAAGGTACAATCCCAATTTCTTAAATTTCAAATAAATAATTAGATATGCAAACCAATCACATTATTTCCTTGATAAGAAAAGTTTTTAATTTCACACTGAAAATATAAATATTCCAAAATATGACTAAAGTTCTAAAGTAAATATATATGTAATATGGAGGAACGGTGTATAAGACCACATCTATTAAAGTTAATGAGCATATAGTAACTAACGCTTACTCAAGGGTGAAATTAGATTATATAAACATACATATTACAGCAACAACATTTCTAAACATGCAACAAAACTGAAATGTATTAGTAAATTGTAAACATTGATTTCTAGAATACAATAACAGTATACAATGTTCATTCATATGTTAACAATCTACAGTACTTCAGTACTTTGATCCTTGAGATTGCAACATTTATAACCCTGAATACTTACTATAAATCTCTAGTTGGTTTTTTTAATCTCTTGTTATTTTTGGCTTTTTTTTCTTTTTTTTTTAAATAATAATAGACTACCTACCTGTCAATAAGTGAATCTATTGTCATCTATAGTTTTAGAACCAAAATGTGTGCTCCATTTGTTAAATTGAAACTTTTAAACAATTCAACATTTTTTAATTTCATTTTCATTTCAACCTTGCTTCATGAGAAAAAGGATTTGATACCAATGATGAAAGGAATATATTTAAAATTGTGCATTATCTATCCAAATGGGAAAATTGAAATTAATATGCAAGAAAGTTTAAAGATACCAAAGCGGTAATCAGAGGCTGTAAATCATAGGAAAAACAATACAACAGCCAAAAGGAAAAAATAATCATTTACAAGTTAATAATACACAAACCCTTTTCACTGAAATTTCCCCCCAGTTACCTACCTTCAATTATACATTTGAGGCTAAAATCTTTTTTTCTTCTTACAAATTTAGATTTCAAAATTAAAATGTGATAATTGACTTATTGACTGTACACCAAGTAATATATAATATGTTTACCGAGGGTTCTCCATTTTCTGTAGCCATTTTACTCCTGACAGCTGGTATTGGAGGTGAACCTCCTCTTTCATCCTGTAATACAATAGACTATCTAACACTCTCTACTTATATTCTATCTGATCTATACTACAGTGAAACCTGTCTCGACTTAACCCAGAATAAACTGGAATCCTGTAAACAGAACTTCAATATCCTAAACGTCTGAATGCTTCACTGTCTAAGTAATTACATTTACTTAAATAGAAGTATTCAAATTAATGTAATACAACTTTAGTAGTATTAAAATTAATGTAATAAAACTTTAGAAGTATTCAAATTAATGTAACAAAAATTTAAAAGTATTCAAATTAATATAATAAAACATTAAAAGTATTCAAATTAATGTAACAAAAATTTAGAAGTATTCAAATTAATGTAATAAAACATTAAAAGTATTCAAATTAATGTAATAAAACTTTAGAAGTATTCAAATTAATGTAATAAAACATTAAAAGTCTTCAAATTAATGTAGCAAAAATTTAGAAGTATTCAAATTAATGTAATGAAACTTTAGAAGTATTCAAATTAATGTAATAAAACTTTAGAAGTATTCAAATTAATTAAATAAAACTTTAGAAGTATTCAAAATTAATGTAATGAAACTTTAGACATATTCCAATTAATGTAATACAACTTTAAAAGTATTCAAATTAATGTAATAAAACTTTAGAAGTATTCAAATTAATGTAATAAAACTTTAGAAGTATTCAAATTAATATAGTAAAACTTTAGAAATATTCAAATTAATGTAATGAAACTTTAGAAGTATTCAAATTAATGTAATAAAACTTTTAGAAGTATTCAAAGTAATGCAATAAACATTTAGAAGTATTCAATTAATGTAATAAAACTTTAGAAGTATTCAAATTAATGTGATAAAACTTTAGAAGTATTCAAATTAATGTAATGAAACTTTAGAAGTATTCAAATTAATGTAATAAAACTTTTAGAACTATTCAAATTAATTAAATAAAAATTTAGAAGTATTCAAATTAATGTAATTAAACTTTAGAAGTATTCAAATTAATGTAATAAAACTCTTAGAAGTATTCAAAGTAATGTAATAAACATTTAGAAGTATTCAAATTAATGTAATAAAACTTTTAGAAGTATGCAAATTAATGTAATAAAACTCAAATTAGTATTTTGAATTCATAATTTAATGACATCTGCATGTCATATCATTCTCTTATTCTACTTTAAATATTCATGTTTTTTTACTTCTATTTAAGGAAATGATAATAAAGTGATAAAAGTCAAAGCAATCTACTTTGTGAAATGAACTTGAATATATTATTTATTATGTATACATATGGTTAGTTATTTGTGAAAAATAATAGAAGTAAAAAAGAAACTTTTTCAAATATATCTTATAACATATACATGTGCACTTCAATATTTTTAGTTTACATCTGTGTCACTCAGTATTGTGCATACTATCATCTATTAAAAACAAACAAATCTAATTGCTACTGTGAATTTTCAAAAAGTAAATATAATTCTACACGGTCATGCTCAATTACATTAACTAACTTTTCTTGATATAGAAAAATATAGGCCTCCATTTAATTACAGGCACAGAAAATCAGGTAAATCAAAAAGTAACTGTACATTGTGAATAATTAACGAACCTATCTTGTGTATATTAAAACACAGGACCAAAAAGATATATATATATATTTTTTATCAAAATGAAGTTAGAAGAATAATGGTTATAATTGATATGACATCATGTTTACCCTTTGTCTCTCTATACGCTCTCTCTCTTGTTCTTCTTGTTTTTCTTTAGACTTAACATCAGCTCGTTCCATTTTTTTTCTTTGTTCTTCTTTTTTTCTTTCTTCAGCCTGTTGTCTCAATTCCTCATTCTTTCTTCTTGCCTATCATGATTAAGATCAAATTAGTATTTACAACAGGTACAGTCAAACTTGTATTTAATTGATAGCTTATTAAAGATTGACAGATCCAGATATTCAGTTCCAGTCCGCAATGATTCATATATTACTGTTACCGGAAGACATTTTATTGTAAAACATAATGGGCAGGCTGATACGATGGGATAAACTTTGAGTGACCGTTGACTGTGTTGGTGATGTGATCACTTTTTTTAGTTAAAATAACACATAAATTCAGTTGGAGGGTTTTAAAGTGACTATTTACAGCAGGTGACTGCTAATCCAATGTGACTGCTACGAAAAGATTAATTGTATCTTGAAAACTTTCATATTTTGATCTAGTTAGAAATGAGAAGTGTGTAGTTTTAAGACAGTGTCCAATTCCTTTCCTTTTAATGAATAAAAGCAATATTCCATAACATTATTGTTTTTCTATGCTTAAAGGATAATCTCATGGAAGGCCTTGTTTCTGACTTGAATGTGTGAACCCTCGGGTGGAATTATCCCATCTCATATTCTAGGCCATGACTGATTATCTTAATCTCACACACCTATCCTTAGCAACGTTTATATTACAAGTGAACATGTAAGAAAAGTATCAATCACTTTTATTTTGGTGTAATTAGGTTATCTCACACCCTTAGGCTCAAAGATTGATTTTTTTCTCAACCTCAGCAAGCCAGCCTCAGTTCAGACGAAAACTATTTGAGCACTTGGGTGTGACATAGCTTTCCCACTTGATTGTTTAACGTGAACACTTGGGTGTGACATAGCTTTCCCACTTGATTGTTTAACCGTTTAACTCGGAAAACCATGGTATAAATATATAAAATAAAATAAATATATATACATCTTCTTCTTTTTCTCTTTTCTTCCTCACTTCCTCTTCATATTCCTGTTGTATTCTAATCCTCTGTTCCTCTAAACGTCTGTTTTCTTTCTCTTCCTCAATCTTTTCCTTTTCTCTTTCTATTTGCTCCTGTCTTTTCTTGTCCTCAATCTACCAAAAGCATTCATGATTTATATATATATATATATTTTCTACAAATTCGAGGATCTCATTAAATAAGACATAATTCTGTTTCTACAATTTGGGGGATATCTTAAACTCTGACACAGAATTCTATCAATTTTTTGAGAAACAAATTTACCTGATACACAGAAGAATCCACTTATTTGCAAACAATTTCCTGAAAAATTAATACGAGATTATTGTTCATACCTCTGAACAACCTGTCATAAAACTCTGAGCATTTGTACCCCTGTTCTAAAAATACATACATGATTTAGCAGAAGAAGAATCAAAGTAGCATTTCAAATTTTTTTCAAATATACTTCAGTTTGCAAATTATCTATCATTTACTAAATGCTGTGTTTTGATTGGTCAATTTTTGAGATGAGTACAAGTGGCCATTTTTATTAGATGAGTACAAGTGGCCAATGTTTTTTAGAGGAGTACCAGTGGCCTATTTTTGAGATGAGTACAGATGGCTATTTTTTAGATTAGTACAAGTGGCCATTTTTTAGATGAGTACAAGCTTGTACTCAATAGTCTTATGCCAGACATTAAAAACTCAATACTCACTTAATGGTGTTATCTGCTGCTAACTGTAAAAAAAAATGTCCTGCAAAAATATTTTTGTATAAACCTGAAAACAATCTAAAAAACCCTGAAAAAATCTTAGTAGATTGTCATCAAAAACATTCATTCAAGTTAGTAATAAATGGTTAAATAGGAAATGGTATGATGAGATACAAGTACTAAAGCAAGGTGAACGGTATACAAATAAGTGGATTCAACTGTCCTACAAAGCAATGAGGCAAATTGGACTACTAATAATCTATGTATAAACTAACCTTTCTGAAATATCCTGATTTTCTACATCACTAACGTTTCTGAAACATCCTGTTTTTAATTATCTATCATTTTACTAATGATTTCTAATACAAAGATTGATGAAGTGATGTACAGGACATCCTTGCCAATCACTGTACTTACCACTGAGTTAAATCATTGTATTTAACATTATGAGTTCCAATACAAATATTACTTTATTGAAGTCATAAATATGTACCGATCTGTCATTTTACTTACGATCACAAACTATACTGATGTAATATTATATACCTGTCTACGTAAATCGTCTTTATATTTGTCCGCTGTGTTTTTTTCAGCATCAGTCTGGAAATTAAAAAAAAAAATCTAGTACAAATCAGATAACACAGCAATAACGTCATTTATCACTATTTTGTTTACTTTCTCTTTGATGTTTAAAACCAATATGCTTCATATCACGTAAGTGCTGAGAAGATTCCAATTATCGCTAAGTGTTGTCAAGGACGCTAAGCAATATCGCTGTATTCTAATATGATGTTATATTGAAGTCACATTACCAAATCCTTGATAAACATACTATCATATCGATAAAATAATTAAAGATGTTTTTTAAAACATCGTTATTCACTTAATATTAAACTATGATTCAGCCCTATAATACTTATCTACAACTGGTGAACAATAACAACTGGTGAACAATAACTGTTTGCTTGTTTGTTTGATGGTGTTTAACGCCACTTTCAACAATATTTCAGCTATATCGTGGCGGTCAGTTTTATTGGTGGAGGATACCGGAGGACCCGGAGAAAACCACCGACCTGTCGCAAGTCACTGACAAACTTATCACATAATGATGTACACCTCGCTCTGATCGAGATTCAAATTCACAAAATCAGTGGTGATAGGCACTGATTGCATAGGTAGTTGTAAATCCAACTACCATACGATCATGGCAACCAAAGCCTCTGAACAATAACTGGTGAAAGAGACTACTGTAAAGTCATAAATTGATACATGCATATATTACTGCACAAAAAAACATGCAGCTTAATTAATATGATAGTCATTGTTGAAAAGAAATAAGGAGGCGGAGATCAAATAAATGTCTACCTACAAAAACAGATTTAATTTGTTTCTTAAACATACAATGTAACATGATCAAAATATGGTACGACAATTTATCCAAATTAATTCCCAGAATCTTAACATTTTATAATAATGGTTGAAATAATTAATGTTTAACATCCATAGAGCATATTAGAGCTATATTCAGTATGAATTGATATAGAGTCAAACTTGCATTAGTGACCGACCACCTCTATTAAGCAAGAACTTAATTTTAATTTCCTTTCACAGTGCATTTTATATTAATTAAACCTGTATTCAGTGACCACCTGTCTTATGTGAGCATATTTAAATGTTTCCTTGCCAGGTCACATAAGACAGGTTTTACAGTATAATGGAGATACGAACAAACATTTTAAGTCTATAATAAAATTCCATAATTACCCTAGGTTGTCCAAATATACCATGTCCACCTCTAGCATATGTACTTTCTCCTTTAGCATTCTGTTGAACTGGAGGTGGTTTAATTAAGTCATCTTTTGGAGAACCTGGAGCTCTAAATCTAGGTGATTCCCTAGGTGGTGGAGATCTGGCTGAGCCTGGTCCACCAACATTATCATAATGCATAGATCTTAGGTCAGCTGTAAAGATAACATTTATATCAAGAGAATAGTATATCTGGAGTAAGTAATTTTAAGAGCAACATACATGAACATGAAAAGAGTGAGTGAGCGAGTTATTGTTGTTAAACACCAACTCAGTAATTTTTCAGCTGTATCATGTCCAGAACAAGAATATTTCAATATATGATGATGAGGTCTGCTTTGTACAAGACCAACATTCTTAGTTGGATTTTGATAGCGCTAGCTCATTGAAACAACACATTATTCTGATACCGAGCCAACCGGTCTTTGCTCTTTCTCCTCAATGCTGCATGGTTAGTGGAAAAGCAACAAATATCAATTTTAGAGTTCTTAGTTTTACATATAAATAATCATTATACAATATGAAACCCACTTCCTGTTTGAAACCCAAGGAAGTGTATTAAAGTTGGTATATTTTGGTTGAATAATGACTACTAATGTTGAGATTTTAGTTGAACTATGACTATTAACATCCTGATTTTGACCCTTTGCCAGAAGACCATGTTGCATCACAAGTTTATGAAACCCTTCCCCTCTTAATAAATCCTGGCTTTTGGCCTGTGTACTGTTAATCAAATCAAGTCGCACTCCTCATGGGGATCTTTATCTACCAAATCCAATCTTCTAAATAACAAGGGCAATGCAAAGCGTGGCATATCCCCTTGCCTAAAAATTTGACCCTGTGACTTTGACCTATGACCTTGAAAATCAATAGGGTTCCAGATTCTCTTAAGGACAAAGTATGTACCAAGTTAGTCAAAATCCATTGAAGGATGTTGATTCTAGTGTTCACAAGGATGTTACACGGTAAAACATTTGACCCAGTGACCTTGACCTATGACCTTGAAAATCAATAGGGTTCCAGATTTTCTTAAGGACTAAGTATAAACCAAGTGTGGTCAAAATCCATTGAAGGATGTTGATTCTAGAGTGTTCACAAAGATGTTACAGGGTAAAAATTATACCCTGTGACCTTGACCTTTGATCTATGACCTTGAAAATCAATAGGGTTCCAGACTCTCCTAAGGACTAAGTATGTACCAAGTTTGGTCAAAATCCATTGAAGGATGTTGATTCTAAAGTGTTCACAAGGATGCTATGCAGTAAAAATGTTGACCCAGTGAGCTTGACCTTTGACCTCCAACCTTGAAAATCAATAGGGTTCCAGATTTTCTTGAGGACTAAGTATGTACCAAGTGTGGTCAAGATCCATTGAAGGATGTTGATTCTAGAGTGTTCACAAAGATGTTACAAGGTAAAAAATAGACCCTGTGACCTTTGACCTTGAAAATCAATAGGGTTCCAGACTCTCCTAAGGACTAAGTATGTACCAAGTTTGGTCAAAATCCATTGAAGGATGTTGATTCTAGAGTGTTCAGAAGGATGTTACATGGTAAAAATTTGACCCAGTGACCTTGACCTTTGACCTATGACCTTGAAAATCAATAGGGTTTCAGATTCTCTTAAGGATTAAGTATATGCCAAGTTTGGTCAAAATCCATTGAAGGATGTTGATTCTAGAGTGTTCACAAGGATGTTACGGAAGGACGTACGGTAGTGTTACTATATCACATCGCAACTTCGTTGGCGAGGGGATAATAAACCCCGTTCATGGTGAGGTGTACTAGATACAACATTATGTGATAAAGTTTGTCAGTGACTTGCGACAGGTCAGTGGTTTTCTCTGGTTTCCTCCACCAATAAAACTGACCTCCACGATATAACTGATGTTGAAAGTGGCATTAAACATCATAAACCAAACCAAAAACCAAATCTAAATAATAGCTTTACTTACAACAAAATATACATTTATAATGTAAATATTAACATCCACTTCCTTTACAATAAATTAAATGTCTACTTACTGACAGCATTGCCATAGGTATCTTTAATTGGAGCCCCTCCTCCTCCACGGCCAAATGGATTGTAATTACGTATCTCTTCTTCCAATTTTCTTTCATATCTGATAAAATGAAAATCCACATGTTAGTATATAGCAACTGATCAGTTTTTCAAGAGTTTTAAAAACTGGAGTACATTGTATGGCTCGCTCAGTAAAGAAGATTTTTAGCCATTGCCCATCATAGCATACCAGAATGTCCATGGTGATCTCCCTGTACTTAGATCCCATGATATAGCTGAAATATTGTTGAAAGTGGCATTAAAACACCAAAAAAAAAAAATCAAATCAAATGAAGCTAGCACACTAAAGAAACAAATCAACTGTCCACTGATTATCATCACACATTTTTTCACAAGAAAAGTTTGTTACTGCACTGTTATAAATATAGTTACCTATCTTTTTCTTCTTTTGCTTTCTGATCTCTGTATCTTTTTTCTTGTATCTGAAATAATGTGTTTTAAAAATGAATTAATAACTTACTATAAACAAAATATAATTCTATGGCAAAATGCTGAATGAACGAAGGCAAAACAGTTATATTTTTGGTTTATATTTGTGTATTGTTTTAAGGTGAATTGATTTAAATAACATGATTTATCAAAAGTCCATAAAATACAGAAAACTAAAAAACATATACCGGGTATGTTGAATAACTAATCATTCCAAACCTTCCACTTGAATTGCAGCAAATTCCAGTTTATAATTTCTATTTTTAGTAATACAACAAATGTAACGACCATTTTTGATAAATGGCTTACGTTTTTAAAAATGCTTGAAAGAAGACAACCCACAGACATGCTTGACAAGAATACTAATGAGGTCTAAACAGTTACGACAAAAGGATTTAAATTCTATAGATGGAAAACTAGTGGAAAGTGACAGACAAATGAAGGATACAGGTGATGACAAAAACCTGCATGCCATGTGGCCAGGTGAGTTAAAAAGACAAATGTCCATTATAAAATTCTTTTCTTGTTTGAGTTACAATGTAATATGATCACACTTGAGCCCTTGAACTACAATTTTTCACAATAATACAGTGCAGCCTGACTAAACCAAACTAACTTTTGTGTTCAGAATAGACAGGTGTTTGGATTATACAGGCTAAATTAAAAAAGATTTCCTACATTGGGACTTTTATCTAAAGTATGGTTTATATGGGTTTTCCATTTTTTCTGGGATCAGTTTAGACAGGTTTTAATGTAAGTTGATTCTTGAGATATTCTAAATTGTCAACAAACCTGTATTTCTAACTCTATTTGATATTCTAAATTGTCAACAAACCAGTTTTTCTAACTCTATTTGATATTCTAAATTGTCAACAAACCTGTTTTTCTAACTCTATTTGATATTCTAAACTGTAAACTAGAACTGTCTGCATAGCGGGACTAATACCCCCCACTTCACTCTGACTGTGTCCAAGATTATTGAAAACTAAGTCTACACGGAAAATATATTATTTGTCAAATTATAATGTTTAATCACATTCAACAAAAATAACCGACTGCGACTGCGTACAAATGAACACACAAATCCAGATATAGCCAGTTAATAATATATCATATATAAGGGATTTTCACATGCAGATAAACATAAGAATCTGGAAATGTACCAACTCTCATGTCAAACAATTACCAATGGCATAGGAGTTGCAGTGAAGTAGATAATGGACACCATAAAAACTTCAAAGTTCAAAGGACCATAACTCTGGCAAAAGTCAATGGACCGGAACATCCTATCTTCATGCACATCTGCATATGAGGATCTAACAATGTAAAAACTTTCATGTGTATCCGACAAACCGTAACAGAGGAGTTGCGATGACAAGGTGCATAGTGGATAGAGTCAAAATTTCTAAGTCCATTCTAATTCGTAACTCTGGGAAAACTCAATGGACCAGAACATTCTGTCTATAGTGAGGTTTACACATCATGGCCAGTCAGTGTATAAAGTTTCATGAAGTTTAGACAAAGGACACAGAAGTTGGTCCGGACAGACAGACAAGGTGAATCCTATATACCCCCCAAACTTCGTTTGCGGGGGGTGTAACAAACCTGTCTTTCTAACTCTATATGATATTCTAAATTGTCAACAAACCTGTCTTTCTAACTCTAT
>MJUT01050885.1:772959-798190 GCA_002080005.1 Gigantidas platifrons | reverse complement strand
TTTCTAACTCTATTTGATATTCTAAATTGTCAACAAACCTGTTTTTCTAACTCTATATGATATTATAAATTGTCAACAAACCTGTCTTTCTAACTCTATATGATATTCTAAATTGTCAACAAACCTGTCTTTCTAACTCTATTTATTTGATATTCTAAATTGTCAACAAACCTGTATTTCTAACTCTATTTGATATTCTAAATTGTCAACAAACCTGTTTTTCGAACTCTATTTGATATTCTAAATTGTCAACAAACCTGTCTTTCTAACTCTTATTTGATATTCTAAATTGTCAACAAACCTGTCTTTCTAACTCTATATGATATTCTAAATTGTCAACAAACCTGTTTTTCTAACTCTATTTGATATTCTAAATTGTCAACAAACCTGTCTTTCTAACTCTATTTGATATTCTAAATTGTCAACAAACCTGTTTTTCTAACTCTATTTGATATTCTAAATTGTCAACAAACCTGTCTTTCTAACTCTATTTGATATTCTAAATTGTCAACAAACCTGTCTTTCTAACTCTATTTGATATTCTAAATTGTCAACAAACCTGTCTTTCTAATTCTATTTGATATTCTAAATTGTCAACAAACCTGTTTTTCTAACTCTATATGATATTCTAAATTGTCAACAAACCTGTCTTTCTAACTCTATTTGATATTCTAAATTGTCAACAAACCTGTTTTTCTAACTCTATTTGATATTCTAAATTGTCAACAAACCTGTTTTTCTAACTCTATTTGATATTCTTTTTGATCTTGTCTTGATTTACTTCTAAAATCATCATCACTAGGAAACTGATAAGGAGAAATTCTCTCTCTACTTCTACTTCTATTTCTTGTACTACAATACACAGAAATTATACAAAATAAGAATAATTTTTAAATCAGCATTAGCATAAATGATTGCAGCGTGCAGTGTTCAGTGAGTTAAGATGAGAGGCGATTGTTCATTTTGTTGATATTAATTGACCATCACTGTTTAAACTTATTTTCATAAATCTTGTGTTTCAGCATTTTTTGTTCCAGTTACATTCTTCATAAGGGTCATATTGAATTTACACTTTTTCTATTTTCATAAAAGAGACAAACTAAAATAAAAGGGTACAGTGGTCATAACATTATAAAAGAAAATAATGTGATTTTTAATCATATTCGTACATTGAGCACTTGTATAATTTAAGAAAATCAAATGGCAATTGATTTGACTTTGAGTAACTCTGAACAATAGCTGAAATGGTAAATACAAGAGAACATAAAGCAGAACACTATAATAATCTAAATGTACATATTTAAACTTACGTCTCTTCAAATGTGACTCTTGGAGGCGACATACGATCCCTGAAACCTGCATCATCAAGACGATTTAATGGGATATCTAGACCTCCACCACCTGGAAATAAGAAAATCAAAAATATTTAATCAAAAAGTTTTGGTTATATGAAGATAAATAAATGTAAATTCACAAATTAATGCAAAGAATACCGTGAGACCATAATTGTCTTACATAAACCTCACATTTCAGTGATTTGTAATTAATTTTCTTGTTTGTGTTAAATTTGTCTCCCTTTGATGGTAAGTACAAGGTTATGTCCTAAAACGAGGTCAGCTTAGAAGCAATAAAAGTGTAAATTATTGATTGTTTTCATCAATTATAAACATAACAATTTCTTAAAATACAAGGTATAACATGACATAACAATACACATGGTCAGTGAAAGTAGAATAAAATTTAAAACATTGTGCATAAAAAGGGTTAAGGACAATGAAATGGTAAACAAATAATTCACATTTTACTGGTGGTCTGATATTTCATCCCTGAGTTTTTATTAATTTATTTATCTACACTATATTAATTTTGTCTTATGGCTTATGCTTAATGTCTGTAGTTGCAAAATGATCATAGATTGAAATTTTTCGTCACTTCTATAAATTTTCAGCAACTGTAACTGTGATATGTTGTCTGTAGAACAGCAATAACAAGATGTTGCATGCTACGTTGTGCTAAGAATACCCCCACTCGTTCATTTGTAAGTCGCACGGTAAACAGGAAGTAGATGTGCAGTAAACCTGGAAAGGGGAGACACGGTACAAGTCACCATGCCAAAGCCATATATCAAACATAAAATCATTTCTTCCAGCAGAAGCTGAGATAACTGTTACGAAAGCTTTCATTACGGCAAACATGAAAAATTCTAAGTCGCACTGTAAACAGGAAGTAGATGTACAGTAAACCTGGAAAGGGGAGACACAGTACAAGTCACCATGCCAAAGCCATATATCAAATATAAAATCATTTCTTCCAGCGGAAGCTGAGATAACTGTTATGAAAGTTTTCATTACGGCAAACATGAAAAATTCTAAGTTGCACTGTAAACAGGAAGTAGATGTGCAGTTAACCTGGAAAGGGGAGACACAGTACAAGTCACCATGCCAAAGCCATATATCAAATATAAAATCATTTCTTCCAGTAGAAGCTGAGATAACTGTTAAGAAAGTTTTCATTACGGCAAACATGAAAAATTCTAAGTCGCATTGTAAACAGGAAGTAGATGTGCAGTAAACCTGGAAAGGGGAGACACGGTACAAGTCACCATGCCAAAGCCATATATCAAATATAAAATAATTTCTTCCAGTAGAAGCTGAAATATCTGTTACGAAAGTGTGAACGGATGGACGGACAAGGTGATTGCAATATAGCCCCCTCTCTACGAGTGGGGGTATAAAAACACTGTTCCTTTATTTTTAGTGCAATGTAGGATAGAGTCTCATGTTCATTACATTCATAGCATATCTTCCTAATTATTCTTATGATTTTACCTCCCGATCCTTCTGGTTCTAGTGGGTTCCTCATTGCATAGAAATGATATGCTTCATCTATAGAACTTAAAGCTGGGTTTCCAAGTCCTCCTCCACCTCCTCCTGTTATATAGGTACTGTAAGCAAACAAATAATAAATTTTTACTCTTAACCTTGTACATGTCAAATTTACTAATACACATGTACTGTACTTATTAGAGTTGGTTTTCAAATCATTAAATTTAAAATCTTAATTTCTTAAACTGATTTCACTGGGATTAAGATTAAAGTCTTTTTAATCCTATAATATGAACTTCTCCACAGCTGGAAAAAAAGACTGGTAGAACCTTTAATTCATGTTCATAACTCTGACAGTGATAGGAAATGCAATGCTATGAGTCAATCAAATGCTAAAAGAAAATACTTGACATATATGAAAGAAAGTTATGAACCCCATATGTCAGTATTGCAAAAACTATAATAAGCAACAGCAGAAAAGCACATGGCAATTTACATTTTGTAACTCAATGTATGAACTTGAATCAAAATATTTTGATATATTTCTAGACATCACTTCAAACTAAACTTGACCTGTATCTAGTTACTATAAGTACCGGTATTTATAACAGAAGAATGATGTAGTCAAACACATCTTAAAAAATTATCCAAAAAGAAAATATGAACAAGGGCCATAACTCTGAACTGCACTAGGCATCATTGGTCAACCTGTCTGGATACCACATTAGAATGATGTACAAAAAATGTAACTCAAGATATTGTCCATAAACAAAATATGTTGAACAGACAAGATAGGAGAAACGAATCAAATTAACATGTATATGATCTCTTAAATGTCATATTTTTAACTCCACACTGAAGACATGTTCTGGACAAGTCTTTTAACTTTGATATTAATCTCTGCAATACAAACAACATAAATCATGCAAGGCAGATGTGAAAGGATAAGGATTTATTTGCATGCTTTTTCTTAACAATACTTATCTTCTTATCTCTCAACTCTAAATCATAAACCCCTTAATATCATCATTATAATACTTTTACCTCTGCCCTTTTTGCTAACAATAATTACCTTTTTATTTCTCAACTCTAAATTTAAATCCCTTAATATCAGCATACAACACTTTTACCTTTTCTTTTTTAAACTAGAGGCTCAGTGGGCTGAGCCTGTGTTGCTCACCTTTCATTCTGCTTTGAGGAAACTTAATACAGAACCTTCCATACATGTAGATGCTTCCTACCAAGTTTCGGTTCATATGGCTAAGCAGTTTCAAAGGAGAAGATTTTTGAGAAATAGACAAATCAGAAACAAGAATTGCATGTGGTGGCCATGTTTGCTAACCGATCGGGACGAAATGAGCAATCTTCATAGAAGACATTCCATAGATGCTTCCTACCATGTTTCGGTGGTAGCCATGTTTGCAAACCGATTGGGACGAAATGAGCAATCTTAATAGAGGACATTCCATAGATGTTTCCTACCAAGTGTTGGTTCATTTGGCCAATCAGAAACAAGAATTGCCTGTGGCGGCCATGTTTGGTAGTGAATCATAACAAAATGTGCACTCTTTAGAGAGGAGCTTCCATAGATGCTTCCTACCAAGTTTCAGTTCATTTGGCTGAGGGTTTTCAGAGGAGAAGATTAAAATGTGAAAAGTATACGGATGACAGACGACGGACACCAAGTGATGGCAAAAGTTCATATTGCCTTTGGCAAGGTTTGCTAAAAAGAATATTAAAATGTGAATACCTACTTGTAATGTATAGAATAAACATGTTACACTATATCAGCATTAGTTAATTTCTAAGGGAGATAATGGCAAGAGTTATCTTTCTTTTAACAGAGGAGAAGATATTTTAGAAATCAACCAATCAGAAACAAGAATGGCCTGTGGTGGCCATGTTTGTTAACCCATCGGGACAAAATGAGCAATCTTTATAGAGGACCTTCCATAGATGCTTCCTACCAAGTTTCTGTTCATTTGGCCAAGCAGTTTCAGAGGAGAAGATTTTTAAAAATTGGCCAATCAGAAATAAAAATTGCCTGTGGCCGCCATGTTTGTGAATGGATCGGGACAAAATGTGCAATCTTTAGAAAGGACCACCCATAGATGCTTCCAACCAAGTTTCGGTTCATTTGGCCAAGCGGTTTCAGAGGAGANTGGTTGGCGGCCAGGGTCGTCGGACACAATTCTCAAAGAGGACCATCTGAAGACCATTCCACTATAGTTTGGGCCCAATTGGCCAAGCAGTTTCAGAGAAGATAATTTTTAAGTGATTTTTTTGCTGAATTTTCTATTTTTAGTAACAGCAACCATCTTGGTAGGCAGGGGGGATTGTCGGACACAATTCTGAAAGGGGACCACCCAGGGACCATTCCACCAAAGTTTGGTTCAAATTGGCCCTGTGGTTTTAGAGGAGTTGATTAAAATGCAAAAAGCTAACGACAGACGGACGACGGACGCCCAGTGATAGCAATAGCTCACATGACCCTTCGGGTCAGGTGAGCTAACAAAATATGTTGAACAGACAAGATAGGAGGAACGAATCAAATTAACATGTATATGATCTCTTAAATGTCATATGTTTAACTCCACACTGAAGACACGTTCTGGACTAGTCTTTTAACTTTGATATTAATCTCTGCAATACAAACAACATAAATCATGCAAGGTGGATGTGAAAGGATAAGGATTTATTTGCATGCTTTTCTTAACAATATTTATCTTCTTATCTCTCAACTCTAAATCCTAAACCCCTTAATATCATCATTATAATACTTTTACCTCTGCCCTTTTTGCTAACAATAAATACCTTTTTATTTCTCAACTCTAAATTTAAATCCCTTAATATCAGCATACAACACTTTTACCCTTCCTTTTTTAAACTAGAGGCTCAGTGGGCTGAGCCTGTGTTGCTCACCTTTCATTCTGCTTTGAGGAAACTTAATACAGAACCTTCCATACATGTAGATGTAGTTTCGGTTCATATGGCTAAGCAGTTTCAAAGGAGAAGATTTTTGAGATTTTTGAGAAATCGACCAATCAGAAACAAGAATTGCATGTGGTGGCCATGTTTGTTAACCGATCGGGACGAAATGAGCAATCTTCATAGAAGACATTCCATAGATGCTTCCTACCATGTTTTGGTGGTAGCCATGTTTGCTAACCGATTGGGACGAAATGACAATCTTAATAGAGGACATTCCATAGATGTTTCCTACCAAGTGTTGGTTCATTTGGCCAAGCAGTTTCAGAGGAGAAGATTTTTTTAAATCGGCCAATCAGAAACAAGAATTGCCTGTGGCGGCCATGTTTGGTAATGAATCATAACAAAATGTGCACTCTTTAGAGAGGAGCTTCCATAGATGCTTCCTACCAAGTTTCAGTTCATTTGGCTGAGGGTTTTCAGAGGAGAAGATTAAAATGTGAAAAGTATACGGATGACAGACGACGGACACCAAGTGATGGCAAAAGTTCATATTGCCTTTGGCAAGGTTTGCTAAAAAGAATATTAAAATGTGAATACCTACTTGTAATGTATAGAATAAACATGTTACACTATATCAGCATTAGTTAATTTCTAAGGGAGATAATGGCAAGAGTTATCTTTCTTTTAACAGAGGAGAAGATTTTTTAGAAATCAACCAATCAGAAACAAGAATGGCCTGTGGTGGCCATGTTTGTTAACCGATTGGGACAAAATGAGCAATCTTTATAGAGGACCTTCCATAGATGCTTCCTACCAAGTTTCTGTTCATTTGGCCAAGCAGTTTCAGAGGAGAAGATTAAAAAAAATTGGCCAATCAGAAATAAAAATTGCCTGTGGCCACCATGTTTGTGAATGGATCGGGACAAAATGTGCAATCTTTAGAAAGGACCAACCATAGATGCTTCCAACCAAGTTTCGGTTCATTTGGCCAAGCGGTTTCAGAGGAGAAGAATTTTAAAAATCAGCCAATTAGAAACAAGAGTTGCCTGTGGCGGTCTGTTTGTTAACGGATCAGGACGAAATAAGCAATCTTTACAGAGGACCTTCCATAGATGCTTCCTATTAAGTTTCGGTTCATTTGGCTAAGTGGTTTCAGAGGAGAAGATTTTTTTAAATCGGCCAATCAGAAACAAGAATTGCCTGTGGCGGCCATGTTTGTTAATGGATCAAGTTGAAATGAGCAATCTTTATAGAGGATTTTTCAAAAATGCTTCCTACCAAGTTTCAGTTCATTTGGCTGAGGGGGTTTCAGAGGAGAAGATTAAAATGACGGACGACGGACGCCAAGTGATGGCAAAAGCTCACATTGCCTTTGACAAGGTGAGCTAATAACAAATTATATTTTATTTCTCCAACTCAATATCACTTCTCCTTTTGGTCAACAATATTAAGTGTAAGGGTAGCTATATACAACACGTCATTTACAATAAATTTTCTTTAAAGTTTGCTTCTATAGCTAGTTTTTTTTTTATATAAAAATAAATAATTTTAGTACAAAATACATGGGACTTTACATGAAAAATACTTCTGTCTTGAAAGAAATAGTTATCACAACAGACATTTTTAACAATTATATACAAGAAAAAACAGGAAAGATGTCAATATTTAGATTCAAGAAAAGGAAAAATAGGGGTACCTTATCTTTTTACTTCAGAAATCAATAAAATCTTGTCAAAACCCCTTTTTTCAAACCCTATTTTTAATAATTTGACATAAACTTTGTCTAATAGAATTTAAAGTAAACTAAGTTTTATCAAAACAATACATTAATGAAATTTATCCAATTATCTCCCTTTACAACAAAATGGTGGATTTAAAGTCTGTTGTGTATAGCTGGCTACCTTTAATGACCTTGTTATTATATTTTTTTATTACAATCTCACAATGTATGTTTACACAGAATAATGTCTACCAATATTTTGGGACAATGACCTTCAACTTTAAAAACAGCTATTATTGAGGCCTGATATATATATTCTGTATGTAATCTGTCAATCAGTTTGGTTTGGGTTATGGTGTTTAATGCCACTTTCAACAATATTTCTCTGTCAATAAGAATTACAAAGAAGAATTTTCATAAATAATGTCTGGTCCTTCCAGATAAAATTCTTATTTACACCTTTTCTATTCAAGAAAGGTATTTTTTATTTAACAAGCTTATCTACAAATAATTTCCTGTCAAGAGAAAGGTTTAGAAGAAATATTTATATAGGAAATAATGTTACTCTTAAATCAGCTGTTGTCACGAATGTACACAAAGAATTTTACTTAAATAAGTTTTTGTTTGGTGACTGAATGATTGTCAATTTTAGTCAATACTTATAATTGTATATGAATATCAATTATGAAAAAAAAAATTAGTCTTATTACAATTAGCCCTCAACGTGAGTTAATTAAAATAAAAAAGGTTGTTTTTTTTGGAACAGTTCATCAATATATCACTTTAGGTCAATATAAACCCATACTAAGAGTATTCCTAACATCCCTTCCCATAAAATGAAGTAATATCATGAAAACCAGTGTTGTCCAGAATCCTGTAATACCTCACTTGGTTTACAAGTGGCTTTAAACTAGACAGTAGTGATCTCTAAAACAATTAGTATCATTATCAAGCAAATTCACAAAATAATATCAAATTCTGACTCAATAATGCAGAAATTGTTTAAATTTCAGTTTGCCACAATATAGCTAAAATACTGTTAAAGTTGGCATTAAACACCAATAAATCAATAATTTCAGTTCAGCTTAGGATTTAGACATCTTGTCCATTTTAAGACATTTATATTATTATCCACAGCATCTACCTTGGTTAGAGGAACCAGTTGTTTGATAATGATACAATTCTACTATCTTGGTAAGAGGACTACCCAAAGGACAATCTTTAAATTTATCCAGTCCTTTAATAAGAGCTTTCTATGTATTTTTTTGTTTAAAAAGTATATTTTACAAAATTGGCAAAATCTAAAGAAATTTGATATCCATCACAGAAAAATCAGAAATATGAGTTGTAAGCTCATTACCATAGGCATATACTCAAATTCAAAATCAAACATATTCCTGCTTAAAATAATTGTTTGTAATTGGCTCAGTTGTTCCCCAGAGGAAGATAAATCCTAATCAATATGTGAAAAGCAAAGAAAGTACATGTTCTGACAGATGATGAATGCCAAGTGAATGTACAACATAACATGGTCATATTGTTTGAAAATATGTCTCATCTCAGTTATGTAATTAAATATGAAATGACTATTTAGCCTAATTCATAAACAATTCTTTAAATTATGTGATAAATGTGAAATACACATGGCATACATGGACACAAAGGGATTGCAATGATTAATGAGACAGGTGATGATCAAAAACATGCTTTAGTGACAGGATTATTAACACGGGGACAAAGTTATACCCTGCTGTAAGTTGCCTGTTGGAAAAGGAATTCATTAATTAAAACACAGAAGGTTACTAGTATATATCACAATACAAATGTACATGTATTACTGTATTATATAGTATCACACATCATATATAATAATTTTATATTAAAAGACATAAGCACAGTATCAAAAACAGAAACTTCGGCTTGTTGAAGGCGATCATTAAGAAGTAGAAGTAGAAAGTCTATTTCTTCTAGGTGTAAATATGATTTCAAAGAAAATAATTCTAGTACAATCATTTTCAGAATTTTTTCCTTTTTAAATGAATAATTTTCAGTTGTTATTTTTGAGAAATATATTGTTTCTACGGGTCAGAAATTGAAAGTATTATGTAGATGAAAGTAATATTTACCATTCAGTGCAAAATAATATAATTTTCTGACATTTAACGAAAGAAACTTGTAATGAATATGCAAGCAGTGCACCATCTAATCTGTCATTTAGATATTACAAGAGCCGTAACCCTTCTATAGAAACTGAGAAATTAGTCCATCAAAGAGTTTTATTTTATATTACAGTACAATTTTTTTTCCAGTTCTGAAAAGAAAATTCTACAAATATTTTTTTGTCGATTTCACAAAGAAAGCAAGCATGTTGTCTCTATGTAAAGTGTCTAATTTGTCTCAACAACATATAGTAAAGAAATAAGAAGCCATGCATGTCCAATTAAACCAATGTTAGATACCCACATCGATTAGAAAAGTCATTTGGACAAAAGTAGGGTATTAATGTAAAAATTAGGGTGCGAGAGCATTCCACAGAAATTACATCCATGTTATCATGTCAACTAATACAGCATACAATCGTCCTTTAAAACTTAAAACACAAATTTAAATACAAATTAAAAAGTGGCATTAACCTTAAGGGTGTAGGCCTGGGTAACCCCCAAATTTTCCCATCATTCAATTTATTTTAAATTTGCACCATGGAATAGTTATGTCTAAATACATTTTCTGACAAAGTTCAAGAAATTTCACCGTGCCGTTTTCTTCATAGCACATCCTAAATATAGCAATTTTGGGGGTATTCCCGACGCCAGGTGGTAATACTAGTTTCGGAAGTTTCTAATCGATATACGCATTTATTTCTGGTTGAAAGGGAATATTTTGACTTTAATACACTTGACAGTGTTATTGTTCAATAAGTATGAAATATCTAGCATATATGAATATCCTGTATGGAGATAATCACGTGCAAACAGTGGAAATTGGGAAAAAAGGGGGGATGTCCTGAGGTACCACCCTGGTATTAAAAATGTTATTGAAAAAAATCCTGTCATTTAATTTCCACCAAAAAATGTCACAGTAAAGAAAATATATATAGACATCATTGAACCAAATTTTACAAACTTTTACCTTCGGATTTTTAAAATATTTAAATTTATGTTTTTCATGGCACCCAGAAAAAAAAATGAAATTGTCGAGGAAAGTTACCACACACCCATCTTTTGCTAGTTTCTTTGTTTGTGAGATAAAAATTAACTAGTTACCAATAACAAAAAACTTTTGAATTCTTATAATTGACACATTGGATGTCCAAATTACCAAATGACTGCATTTGTCTTTTTTATTTTCAGGTCGGCTGGGGAGGGGGAGGGGTGGTTTGAGGGTGACTATACTTGATTAATTCATTAAAAAAAAAACCACACACACACAGACATCCACCCAGGTGTATTGTTAAATTTTCCTTTAAATTCTGTCCTCCAGTTGTATTCGTTTGATTCTGATTATTTTTTATTTGTCTTGGGAGAAGGAGACGGCGGTATAAGTGAGGATCAGATGATATTACAATTTTTTTTCCCCAAACATAGCTTTCTATTTTTTACTACCGTATAATTTGCTCTATAGTTTCATAATATCTAAGATTCTGATGAATATATTCATTTTTTGTTTTTTAACAAACCCTTGAATTTCAATAGAAAAAGGTTGTCACACAAATTGTGTTACATTTCTGGCATTTTTGACAACATATTTCGACGAACATTTTTTCTGGAAAGAGATATTTCAATGATATTTTGTGGGCATATAGTAATAACACACTGCCTGACACTGGTATAAGCAGCAATAATATATTAAAATACAAGGAGCACAACTATGGAAAGGTAAAAGGAAAAGGAGTCATATTTTTTAACTGGCCAAATCCAATGTAAACAATCTTTATCACCAAGAAGCTTGGAATTGAGGTGGAATTTTCAAATGCACAAATGATCATATATTTGAGAAGACACTGAAAATAGAGTTATCTCCCATACCCCAGGTCTACACCCTTAAATGCAAATTATATGCTTAGGATTTTGATCATTGAGTCAAATTAACTATTTTCTGGTCAAACTTTATATTTCTTTTTTTTTTATTTCAAAAATATCATTTCTACAAAATTTGTAGTTTTTTTAGACGATGCTGTTTTAAAGTTGAAGTGATGACAGTTGTAGAGTGTACCTTGGAATACCAAGTCTTCCTTGTTCAGAGGGGTCTGCAAAGCTATAATAAACATCATATAGCACTGTAAACTACTTGTTTTAAAATATTAAAATAAGAGAAAACAGTAAGAAAGAAAATGTTGACTACAAACTTGCTTGTTTTAATGTAGTGTGTAAATGATCAAAATAATCTTTTAAGCAAAAAAAAATGATTTTTTTATTTGATGTAAATTAAAATTTTGGAAAACTCAGACGTAAAAAAGTCAAATTTTGTTCCAGATATCAAAATAAAAACAAATATGGAAAGACTGAAGAACAACTTGTATTTCCTTCCAAGAAGACCTTATCAATCATATTTATGAAAGTTCATCTGAGGATAGAAATGGCCAGGTTGCAAAGG
The DNA here is from genome assembly GCA_002080005.1 of Gigantidas platifrons. Lineage (NCBI taxonomy): Eukaryota > Metazoa > Mollusca > Bivalvia > Mytilida > Modiolidae > Gigantidas > Gigantidas platifrons. Next base: position 786,121 of record MJUT01050885.1, on the reverse strand, counting down.
TGTTTGTTTAATGGTATAAAAAGTTTAAATATTCATAATCTCTGTAAAAAAAAAATCATCATCATCACAAGCATATCTTTAACATGTCGGTGTGTAATATTTATTTGATTGTAATCTGTAAGAGGAATTGGTTATACAAAATAGGTACTGTCTTCTGAAAATGTTGTTGAAAAATGGATCAGTTCAAATAGTGATAATTTTGGTAATCTCCAAAATGTCCCTAGTATCTTTGTACAAATGTATATGTTTGAAATCATTTGTTTGTAAACTATAAGAGGAGTTGATAACATAAAATATCTACAATTTTCCCCCACCCATCCATCTGTATGTCATACATCCAGTTAAAAATTAGAAATAAACCTTTGGTAATTGCTTCAGCAATAAATAATTTTGAAAATTTTAGTTGCATTCAATGAAAAAAGGTTTAAAAAGTTATAAATTTATAAAAGCATTCCAAGAAGTATATATTATTGAAAAATAAGCTATTTTTGGTAGAAAGATTCAGAAAAATGATTCCTTTAATAATGTCATAACTCTTACAAAGCATTTGACAGGTTATTTTCCTAAGATGTGTCATGACAATCAAATATATTCTAATAAACTAAACACGTCAAGTTTGTCCTGAAAGTCATAATATATTGAAATTACTTGCATACATTTATACTATGATTTATATGCATAAATATGGTACAAATACTTGATGAAGCAGGAGGTCATATCTTGTCAGAACATTACTTACGATGGTTGATACTGTATTCCTGGAGGAACATAACCTCCTCCTCTGGGTCTGGACTCCAGGAGACCTTCAAATCCTGTGTCTAGTAATCCTCCACCTCCCCCTCCCCCACCACCTCCACTTCTTCTACCTCTCTGTAACGGTCGACCTCGTTCTGATGGGTAACCTCCACCACCACCACCACCTAGGTCTAAACTTAAATCCTGTCCCCTTCTACCACCTCTTGGGCTACAAAGTAAATAAAATGGTTAATAACTACTGATTTTATACCACCTTTGAATAAACAACTCATTATCATACAGTTAACATTAAATTTCAGCTCATTACAAATGAAAATATAGGAATTTTGACATTTCAAGAAATTGCTGTTGCTCGTAATAGTGGCGATCTTGAATGGAGGGCGGGCTGTAATATATAATTTTGTAATGAGATGGATTTGAGGTGAGTCAGGTTTATTTTGGCTCAGATTTAGAAAAAAGATTAAAATGCGATTTTTTTTTTTATACATATGATGGATTTGTTAGTCATGACAGACTTTCCAGTCATAAAATTTTGAGTATGAGATACATGCTTATACTTGAAAGAAGATCAATTAAAAAAACACTGTCTACTGTTTACTCTGAGTTCTGATGCAACTATTTTGGTAAAAGTAAAAGTATGTCTCCTGTTTACACAATGTTCTGATTGCACTATTTTGGTAAAAGTAAAAGTATGTCTCCTGTTTACACAATGTTCTGATTGCACTATTTTGGAATAAAAGTAAAAATATGTCTCCTGTTTACACAATGTTCTGATTGGACTATTTTGGAGTAAAAGTAAAAGTATGTCTCCTGTTTACATGATGTTCTGATTGGACTATTTTGTAGTAGAAGTATGTCTCCTGTTTACACAATGTTCTGATTGGACTATTTTGGAGTAAAAGTATGTCTCCTTTTTATACTGTATTTTGATTGGACTATTTCGGGGTAAAGGTACATAATTTTCAACATTCCACTTTTATATCAGATCCACTAAGATTTATTAATCCTCACCTAAGATCAAACTTGGTATGATATGGCTGGACTTCAGGACTTCTCATATTCCTTCTAGGAGTAATATCAGGATTACCCAGGTTAACTAAACGTTGTGACGTCTTTTCTGGATCTAATAATCCAGAAGCATTTACTCGTAAATCTTCTACCTTTTCTCTGAAAAAGATTTATTTAAGTAAAAAATGTATTTCATACAAGAAAACAGGTTTTAGAATGTGTTGATAAATGAATGTCAAGTAATTGAAACCAGAAGCTCTCATAAGCTTAAAGTCATTTACCACACAATCACCAATCCCCCACGCCCACCTTTGTGCTATTTATAGCAACAGTGGCAATGTTGGTTGGTTGGACCATCGAATACAAATTGGAAAGTACATACCTAACGGATGACTCAGGCCAAGTTTGGTTCAAATTGACACAAAGGTTTGTGAGAAGATTTCAAATCAATTTTGTTAAAATATACCAAATTTGCATATTCTGTAGAAAATACTTAAAAATAAAAAAAATTCATGGAAATATGCAATTTTTTTTAACAATTCATCTGCATAAAGCTACAGTTCATATTTCAGCTCAGTTTAGCTTAAAATGTAGCAGTTTTGGCTATCTAAAGATATTTCTCATTTTTAGTAACAGTGGCCATTTTGAATGGAGGTGGCGGTGTCAGATATGCATATTAAAGGTAAACACCCACATCTATCCAAGCCTATTTTTAGATTAAATTGGTTCACTGTTTATATCAGAGGAGAAGATTTTGAAATAAATTTGGTCAATATTAGCCTAATTTGCATAGTTTCTTCAAAAATCAGCAAAACACATTATTATGTTTCAGCAAAACTTGAAAATTGGTCTAATGATTTCAAAGAAGATTTCTTAAAAATTTACGACGATAGATGAGAAAAAAAACAGATGCCGAGTGATGGCAAAAGCTCAAGCTAGAAAAATCACAAATGCACAGTTAAACCATGAGATCATTTCTATTAAGCAGTCACCTTTTTCTTGTCTTGTCAGAAAATTTCATATGAATTGAATCTCTAACTAGGTCACCTGTCTTATAAGGCCACTTTGTCTTTGTTCCAAAGGTGACCTCTTAATACAGGTTTGACTGTATCATGTTAATATACACAGAAATAGAGATTCATCACAGCAATTTCTGGTCTTATTACTAGCTAGTTTTGTAATATTTCACCGTATCATTCTACATATATGTCCAAGGAGCAATAATGCATTGACACTACATCATGTTTACTTATCACTGACAACTCAGTTTTACATTAACAACCATTTAACACTACATCATGTTTACTTATCACTGACAACTCAGTTTTACATTAACAACCATTTAACAAAGAGATTTGAATACTGTGAAAGTACATTGATTCTTTGTCACCAGTTTTCGTTGTTTCTACAAAATGCATTGATCCATGGGTTCTTGAATTCATGGTTTCAAACATTACAGGCAACAATCAACAGGAAAATTGTATTTCGTTGGATTTTTATTTTCGTGGTTTAAGTGAACCAGGAAATCCACGAAAATTAGAGCCCCATGATTAATAATGATTCCACAAAAGAAATATTTTACCTTCTTTTAGCAGCGAGAGTTTCTTGCATCTGTAGCTGTAACTCCTCTCTATATTTACTTTGTTTTCTACGCTTGGCACTGTCTCTTTCATTGCCACCTACAAATTAAAAATAAAAGTATAAATAATATGATCAGATCTACCATTGATATTTTGATATCAGTTTTTTTTTTCCTCTCAAAAAGTAATCATTATTATAACATGAAAGGAAATCATACATTATCGTAATAAGGAACAGTATACCTGTAATGTATAACTTACTAATTATAGCATCATCCTACAGCTGATCAAATAGACCTCTGTGGTTATCATATACATAAAGGAAAATGAATGATAGACAATGTAATGTTAATTTCTACTTCTACAGAAATTCTCCTATATACTAGAGGTTCACATGAACAGGTATCTCTAACCAGGTAAACAAAGTATTGGTCTAACAGGTTTGAAATTATACAAAGTTTGATCTTGAGCTTTGTGTATTTTATTTATTCATAATGTTCAGGATCATTTTTAGTTAATAATTTTTTACGAAGTCATAGTAGCGCGATTAGACGTTATGACGTTGTCTTGTTGTTTTTTTGTATCTCTTGGCAGTTTATGTTTTGCAACTGACGAAGACGGTTGTGCCGTCGAAAATTTTGCAATACTTTGTTTAAATGTGTTTATAATTTCCATGAAGAAATATTTTGTTTGATAATATTTGTTTGATTATATTTTTAACTACTTCCTATTGTAACATATGATATATTCAGACATGTATCTAACAAACAGTAATATATACTGGACTGAAATTGAATCTTAAAATCACAATGGTTGGTTTAGTTGGTGTATGGTGTTTAATGCCACTTTCATCAATAGTTCAGTTATATCATGGCAGTCAGTTTTATTGGTGGAGGAAACCACAGTACCCGGAGAAAACCACCGACCTGTCGCAAATCACTGACAAACTTTATCACATAATATTGTATCAAGTACACCTCGCCATGTATGGGGTTCAAACTCACAACTTTAATGGTGACAGGCACTGATTGCACAGGTAGTTGTAAATCCAACTACCATATGATCATGACCATGACAGCCCCTAATATCATAATGCTGCTTCATGATGAAATACAATTGCATTTCTGGTTCTCAAGAAGGTGATATATATATTTTGCCTATTTTAGAGTTTGGACCCCATGGTTCAGACCCTATATACATTTTTGTACCCCTGGGCAATATTGAATCTATATAGCACATCAATGCTGTACATTCAATTTTGTAGCATTTCGTGTGCTGGTACTTCAGAAGATTTTTTGCAAAAATAATTTCCCCATTACAGCCTGTTACATTTTGGATTTGACAGGCTCTGTACGACTCTGGAGTTTTTAGTTGTATAAACTTGAATCTACTTATCACAATGATGTTGTACAGAAAATAATGTAGCATTCCTATTGGTGACTATTGAGAGACAGGTTTCAAAGATCCTTTAATTCCCCCCTTCTAGTTCTTTAATTGGAAACTCCTCTCATGGGATCAACTTCATTTGTACAAGACATGTATCTCCTCTTGCCAAAGATCATCCTTACCAAGCCTTATTCTATTTAGTTGAGCAGTTTTACAAGATAAGATTCAAATGTGAAAAAGTTAAAGATTGTTTGACATAAAAAAAAGAAATATAAATACTGATTTGATCAGGGATCTAACTCTTTCTAAGATTGAATAGTATCTCCTGCAAAATGTAACATTAATGAAGCAAGATGAACTGTGAGCTAATGCTCACTTATGATACCCCTGCATATATGTTCAATGTGTATAAAAACCAACTAAGTCAGCAAACAGGAAGTAGGAATCTGGAATCTGACAGGTCCAAAAACGCTTCCCACAATATGGCATACCTATATGAAGCTTGTGACCAAATATCAGATTTCTGCCATCAATAGTTGCTGATAAAAATGTGACGAAAAATATCTTGGGACGGACGGAAGGACAGACAGAAGGACGGACAGAGGTAAAACAGTATACCCCCTCCGGTGAAGCGGGGGTACAATGACAAAAATAATATCAATCCTCAACAAAGTTGCATTGTAATAAAATGATTTATGAAAAATAAAGATTGAACTTACTTAATTACTGGTATGTTAAAATATTACAGATTTGGCATACATTATAATTTTTATCAATTACATGAACAGCAAATATTCTAGTTAATTGTCAGTTACATGTACTGTAACATGTCCTGTAGAGTTAGTTATCAGTACCTGTATTGTAACATGTTCTAGTCAGTTATCAGTTACATGTTTTTACAAAGCTATAACACATAGAAAGATGTAGAATTTCTATCACAGACAAAATCAAATGGGGATCTTACTGTAAAAGTCATGCATAAAAAAAAGAATTAAAACACAGATTCAAAGGCTATAAAAGTTAAATATATATTAAAATGTAAAATAAAATAAAATTTGATGAAAGTGATAGATACTGAATAATTAAAAGTAAGTTCTTGTTACAATAAAAGTGTTAATATATCTCTTTATAGCAATGGGTCAGGGTTATGGTGGTTTATGCCACTTTCAGCAATATTTCAGTTATATTGTGGCAGTCAGTTTTATTGGTGGAGGAAACCGGAGGACCCAGAAAAATCCATCGACCTGATGGAAGCAACTGACAAATTTTATCACATAATGTTGTATCGAGTACACCTCGCCACGAATGGGGTTCAAACTCACAACTTTAGTGGTGATAGGCACTGACTGCACAGGTAGTTGTAAATCCAACTACCATATGATCATGACCATGATGGCCCCTACAATGGAATGGATGAGAACAGAATCAGAATATGGAAATACATGTACTTTAAAACCATCTCAATTTGATGATAAGGAATGAATTCCAATCCAATATGCTGCTTAGGAATAATAAATATTTTTTTCCACTATATATTTACAATTCAATGTATAATTCATTTAATTATAGTAATTTAACAGTCACTGTTTCTGGTTTACACCTTTCATTTCTCTGAAGCTGTATTTAGAAATGAAGTTTTTAAGAATAGTATCCCAATTCTCATGACATTTTGAAACATGGAACATTCCTTTTAACTAATTAAGAAAATTAAACTTTTTTCAAATTAATTAATGCACCATTATCTGAACATCAATAAATTTCGTTTCTAATTAAAATCTATTTTGTAGCATCAAAATTCTCTAAAATGGCAAAACCCAATTACCCATTAAAGCAAGATTCAGTTTCATCATAAGAGTGAAAAAAAAGACTACTTTTGTGTTTTAATCCCTGCAGCCATTTGAATTTGAGATAATTATAATCACAAACAAGCAGATTTATGTGTTTATAGAAGATTCTCATTAAACCCAAAAATGAGAAAAAGTTAAATAAGCACCATGCTACATGATCGTGTATTATCTAGAATAATCTGTCACTATGTAGGACCCTCTTAGCCCCTTTTTTTCTTGATCCCCATTAATTGATTAAACCCATATGAGGCAAGCTAAGTATCACATTGCATGATCATGTATTATCTGGGATATAACCTAGATTAATCTGTCACTATGTAGGTCATTCTCAAACCGCCTTTTTTTCTTGATCCCCATTACCGTAATTGATTTAACCACATATGAGGCAAGCTAAGAGTACCACATTACATGATCACAAATTAACTGGGATATGTTTAAGAAATAATTCATGGCAGGCATAGAGTTGTGCAAATTTACACATGGGCTGGGCCTTTATATTCTAATTTTACCCCGAGCGATAGCGAGGGGTAAAATCTAAGAATATAAAGGCCCAGCCCATGTGTAAATTTGCACAACTCTATGTAGCTCGGGGTAAAATTAGAATATAAAGGCCCAGCCCATGTGTAAATTTGCACAACTCTATGCCTGCTATGAATTACTTCGATTCTAATAGGACAAATACGGTAATTTTTAACCTTTTGTGAACTGCATACACACGGCATTTGATGGCTGTTCCATATACCTCCTTCGGAAATTTTGAATTGATTTTGAATTATTTGTTTTTGAACGAGATATTTTAAAACAATAAAACAATATTTTAAAAAGCTTACCTTGAAAACTTATTTTAATTAAATTGTATCAAACTTGAAGCGTACACAAAGCCAAATAAAATCTTTACGTTTCAAACTGGAAGTCTTCATATGACGCCAATGACGTCATGTTGAAGTTATGTTCCAAAGTTGTCAATAATATTTCATGGATTTTTTTCAGTTTATAATCGTATGTGTATTGTATGAGGCTCTCCTTGGGTATTTCTTTAATAGTATTTAGCGTCGAAAACAAACACGATGTCCAAGAATAAGAATTATAAAGATTAAACATTGTGTTTTTAGGAAATTATGTATGTATAAACTCCGGCAGCTCACTCACAAAATTTCACAGCGGGAGTCACATGGAACAGCCAGATTTGTTGTGTACCGCACTTGCGCTAAATATAGAGATATTGAGTAATATCGTGTGTGCCGTTTTATAGACGTCATATTAGAATCTAGATTAATCTGTCACTATATAGGTCCCTCTCAACCCCTCCCCCCTCCCCTCCCCATTTTTTCTTGATTCCCATTACTTGATTAGACCCAGATGAGGCAAGCGAAGCACCACTTTACATGATCATGTATTTTCTGGGATATTATCAAGTTTTCACCACACCAGCATGCAACAGGAGATTTCATTCCTTAAAGGCTTTCATCATGCAATCAATACAGAATATGATTAATTATTTACATCTTAATTAGGAAACAGTATACATGGACAACAATGGATTAAAAAAAAAAATATATCTGATTTCTACAGAAATCATGTGACAGATATAAATAACTTCTAGAGAAATCATGTGACATGGCTATAAATAGTGAGCTACAACATACCTCTGTTAGTACCTGTGAAGAAAAATATCTTACATTTACATGTTCAGGGGTTCAAAATTATACATGTATCTACAGCATACATGTGACATTGTTACTTTCAAAACTGAAATTGGAACATCCTTGATGATTAAGCAGATAAATGTGGGATCATGCAACCATCGCTTGCACTTAAGTTTTGTCCACATTGCAATTTTGAACCCCTAACATGGTAAAGAGTTCTTCATATCTGAAAGTGTCAATGATGTCATATGTAGATAACCAAGAAAGGCTTTGAACAGATGGTTACACTGTTTCCATCATAAGTCATGCCTTATAACAACCTTTCTATTTTGATCATTTAAAGTGTTTGGGAAAAAAATAAGACAAATCTTGAACACAAATTTGATCTCTGACATTTGTTCCTGACAGGGCTGAAAAATCTATAGCTCAAATTTTATAATATTTTCTGCACAATTTTTTATGAGAATTTTAAAAGAATCTCAAAAGACAAGAATTATGTAATAAAAGAACAATGAACTTTGCCAAACCAATATGACTGTAAAATTTGGTGGACATCTCACAATAAAACTATTTTAAGGTTAGGGTGTTTAATACCACTTTCAACAATACATTGTATTTCAGTTTTATTGATGGAGGAAATCGCAGTACCTGTCACAAGTCACTGACAAACTTTATCACATAATGTTGTATCGAGTACATTTCGCCATTAGCGGGATTCAAACTCACAGGATAAGGGTTGAAAGGCACCGATTGCACAGGTAGTTGCAAATCTAACTACCTTACGATCATGACCATGACAGTCCCTAAACACATTCTTTATATTATAATTTGATCTTTGATTTGATTTTTTTTAGGGCTGTTATTTAATCAAATCAAAGATCAAATTATAATATAAAGAATGTTTTTAGAGGCTGTCATGGTCATGATCGTCACAAAAACGCAGGATGTTTTTGCCAAATAATTGAAAAATTAAAACATTATTTCATTGACATGTTTATAATACATACTATTTATTTCAATTAAAAAATACAGAAAAAAATCAACATTTTCAATACTTAAAATCCATTAGGAAAAAACATCAACAAAACTGTTAACACATCAAAGCCAACTGACAGATTACATTAATATTACTTCAATGATAATATACATATTTTATATTCTATAAAGTTTATTCATATAGAAAGTTATATTAAAAAGTTCAATGATATTCGGTTATTATGTCTACATTAATATTCAGTTAAAACACGTCTATAACCATGCTTAAACACTATTTACCGTAAGTTAAAATTTTCATATGAATGAAGAATATGAAAGAAAATATGTAAGTTTAAAATCCATCATCAAAAGATTATAACCTATAGGATGAAAATTATTTGAGATTACAAAAAAAATGTGCTAAGCAATGATATATTTACATTTTAAATAATATCAGAAAACTTTATTTTTTTTTAAAGTGCAAAAAATTAGTTTCTATTCTCCTACAGACAAAGATCTTTTATTTCTTATTTGTTACACTTTTTGACATTATTAAATATCATAAACTAAAGAGAAATTCACCTAACATATGATATAATGTGTCCTAATTTTAAGATTAAACAATTCTATTGTTCCACAGATTAGAATCACTTTAATTTTCTTAATTTAATTTACCAAAATATTAACCTTGTTATAAATATGATTTTGAATGAATACTAATATAGATTAAGTCATGGCCGAGTGCCAACATGACAACAAAAGTCTAGTAATATTTATTTATCACAATAATACCTAAATATTTACACAAAACTCAATAAGGTCTTCTACCTTTAAAAATTACAACTATCTTTCTTAGTTTTATCTCTGAAGGTATTTACCTAAATATCAGTCCTCGAAATTAAAATTTGGATTTACCGTTTCGAATCAAATTCTAGAATTTATTTTTACATATTCCTAAATAAAAAGTGATAAATTGTCTGGTAAGAACATAGATTTACTGGTCTTGGGCCGGAGAACCAGGTGCTTATCGTGAGGACTGAACTATATGAATATTTTGAGGTTTAACTCAGATTTCATGTTTTCATCTCATATAAAAGTTTATTTATTTAGGAGTGACTTGATTTAGTATCATTCTGAATTGACAAAGACATTTATCATACCAGTCCAAAAACAACATAACAATCCCAACATGAAATAACAAATCCATAACAAACAAAAACTAAATCAACAACTTACCGACTGGCAGTGTGGCAAAATAAGACGTTGCCATTTCTGGTTGTGGTGGCTCCTCCTTAGGAGGACCTCTCGGTGCAGGAGGTGGTTGTTGCTGTAATAATAGTTGTCACTATCTCATTATGTTAATTATATATTAAGATCCAATTTTTAATCCTCCAAGAATATAATTGGTTTGTATAAAACAATAATCACAGTCTATAATATAATATATAAGTAGTGACACACAAAATAGTGAAAATTAATCCCAATACTTATTGAAATATATTTCCACTTCTTAAAGAAAACTTATTGAAATATATTTCCACTTTTTAAAGAAAACTTGTAAACAATAGACTATATCCAACAGGAAACCAGGAAGATATGCACTACACAATAACAGCCCTCTACTTTGTTCCGAACGTTCTCCAAATAATAAATTCTTAACACGGTTCTTAAGATATCAGGTAATAGGTAATGACATTTTATTAAAGGTACACCAGTATACCTATGTTTTATTTACCTATTTATATCCCTATTATGGTAACCTAGTATTATACTTCAAACAGCCATACAGGTATAATGAATTGACCTCTGATTAAATCATGTCCTGCTTCTGTCAGAATAACTAATCAACCGTAACAGGTAGATATTTAGTCAATTCAATGTGAACATCATATAAAAGAGGTTTATGGTACTTAACATCACTTTCAACAATATTTCAGTTATATCGTGGCAGTTCATATAAAATACAGTATACCCATCTTATAATAGACAGTATACATTTCCTTTATATTTTTACCACTACATTAATTTCAAATAAGATTCTATACATATTTCTCGTCAAAGAGATCATAATGACTATATATATGAAAAAGAGACTATGAATAGAAATATTTTACAGTTAGAGAAAATAATTTGACCGTGATGTTATATGTAAAAGATGTATATAAAAGATAACTAGGAGACGTGAATACTTAGTAACGCACACACGCAGGTGATCTGCTAAACATTGAAGAAAGTGTGATATCTTAATTAAAAGTGATTATTTATTGATAACATGAAAGCAGCGATTACTCAAGAGGATCTTAATTGTTCATTGATTATGTATAGAAAATCTATAATGTTCATTTTCTTCTAAAACTCTTCATCCATTAACAGTTTCCTGTTTATCTCCTTCACTATCAGATTCTATAGATTTTGTTTTGTTTGTTTGATGATGTTTAGCGCCACTTTCAACAATATTTCAGTTATATTGTGGAAGCCAGTTGGTGGAGGAAACCGGAGGACCGGGAGAAAACAATATAGAAAATAGAATATTTATTACAAATTGTACTATAAACTTAGTATTACCCCAGAAAGTAATTAAAAGGGGGGACAGGTTATGGTGTTTAATGCCACTTTCAACAATATTTCAGTTATATTGTGGCAGTTCTAACTAAAAGGAAAGAAATATAACATGACAATTATTTATAAGTCATTTGGGACATATGTTTTACAGTAGTCTACCTCCCATCAAAGACCACCCCTCTGATAAGGCCATATTTCAGTTGCATTGAGATAGTAAAATACTAATAAATTGTCCCTCTCAAGAGAGGCCACCCCTCTTATCAGGTCATATTTCAGATGCACAGAGACAGTATAATACTAATGAATTGTCCCTCTAATGAAAGGTTACCACTCTTATCAGGCCATATTTCAGATGCACTGAAATAGCAAAATACTAACAAATTGTCCCCCTTAAGAGAGTGCACTCTTCTTATATCATATGACCAATTTTTTTTAATGCAGAAGGGATTGCCTTTTAAGAGGGTGACTATTGTATTACTACTATAACTGAAAGTCTATGTATACATGTATTGTATAAACAATATAAATGTGCTCTAAATACAACAAACCACCAAATATGGTAGACATAAGACACAGCTATCTTGAGAAATTGTATGCACATAAAAAAATAATTTTTATTTAACATATATAAGTTATACCTACAGTATTAATGAACCATAATAACTCAGTATAAGTCATATATTGATATGTGAAGTGGATTTAGGATACAACAATCTACTGGATATGGTGGGTTAAGAACACCCATTAAAACCTTAAATATCATGGAATAAAGATAACTCTCATTTGACCACTGTAAGGAATCATTTACCAGTATAGAACGCTAATGACGCAGATGACAAGATAATGGTAACTGAAAAGTCTCATATTTGTGACTTTTCCAGAAAAAGAAGACAGTCATGATACATACAGATTCTCTTTCTTCTACCAGTGAAATGAATTATCATATTTCTCTACTTCAGATACTTAGATTCTCATATTTTAAAGCTTGAGCTTTAGCATGAGTTCTAAACTTGAAAATTTAACTATCAACAGTAGAGGTAAATCCACTGGTAACAGAACGAGAATCTTTTTCTCCTATGACCAAAACTTGAAAAATATATTTTAAGTTGTTAATGTCTGTCTTTAATGATGTCGAAAGGAAATTGGCTGAAATTTTCATGCAGATATTTAACTAGAGGCTCAGGTGAGCCTGTATCGCTCACCTGATATAAATAAGTCTTCTTAAGAATGTCTGCATGCCGAATACATCTAAGTTACTATTCAAATCCCATAGGGTTCTATGTTAAAACTATGTCTGGTCATGGCAGCCATCTTGGATGAAGGTTGTGGTCACCGGACACAATTTTGAAAGGATATACTACCCAAGGAACATCCATGCCATGTTTGCTTTAAATTGGCTGAC
>MJUT01050885.1:750414-772075 GCA_002080005.1 Gigantidas platifrons | reverse complement strand
ATTATTGGCCCTGGCGGCCATGTTAGTTTTCCGATCTAAACCAAAATAACAAATTTGGTAGAGGACCTCCCAATGAACATTTCTGCCAAGTTTGGTCCAAATCTGTTCAGTAGTTTCAAAGAATAAGATGAAAGTATGAAAAGTTTACAGACGCGGACGACGGCGATGACGAAAACAGATGCAAAGTGATGACAAAAGCTCACATGACCCTTTGGGTCAGGTGAGCTAACAACTGTGGTGATTAAAAAATATTACAAAAATTGAACCAATTAGTTGAACATGCTTAGAATAGGAGAAATTTGTGTAAATATAGATGACAATGTTTACATTACAGAGGTCAAAAATACATTGAGAAAAACAACAACAATCATGCAACAGACTTACCATCCACTTTGAGAGGCAGATAATACAGAAATAGTTGTAAATAAACAACAGAAGACTTGATAGATGAAATAATAGAGCATCAATGATAAAATAAGGGAATTGGCCAACAGCAGCAAGTCTCCATTAGCAGATTAGATTTTCTTCATAAAATCACTAATGACGTTTTTTTGTTATTGACCCTCACTTTAATGGTCCCTGAATTTACAATAACATCATTTAAAATTCAGTAAATAAATTTGATAGCAATCTAACTGTAATTAAATCAGATGTTTTTTTATTTTTGTTTATACGGTGATCCACTAACATCCAGAGGTCATCATGGACGTGATCATATGGTAGTTGGATTTATAACTACCTATGCAATCAGTGCCTATCACCACTAATGTTGTGGGTTTAAAACTGCTTAGGTAAGGTGTACTCAATACAACATTATGTGAGTTTGTCAGTGGCTTGCAGCAGGTCTGTGGTTTTCTCCAGGTACTCTGGTTTCCTCCACAAATAAAACTGGCTAAATGATATAACTAAAATATTGTTGAAAGTGGTGTTAAACACCATAACCCAACCCCCTCTAACAACATCCTGTATCACGGCATGTCAGAGGTCAGATTTCTAATGACAAAACATTAAAGAGCCCACAAATCTTACCATATCAAATAACAAAGTGGTTTTATGAAGGAGTCCAAATGTATATTAAAGGTTACCCAACATGACATAATACAATAATACAGAATGATATTAGATGTTAGTGGATTCTGTGTAAAATAAATAAGAAAGAACAGACAAACGTTCTAATATTCCTATAATGAATTTTATTGGCTAAGCTTGAAAGGAGACTTGGTACATCAAAATTTAAATTCTTTAAAAACAGCATCAACAAGACCTCCAAGAGAGTTTATAAACCAGTACTAAAGTAAAGGTCAACCAATAAAGACTTTATCTGTATAAATATGACAGGTAGCTAAACTGTGTCCTCAAAATAAACCATTTCAACATCTCACTGTTTAAGTATTCTTCAGAATAAAACAACCCAACATCCTGTATTTATCAAAATAAAAGCCCTCAAGTTTCATTTTATCATGAAAATGAACTACCTCAGTTTTGATGTTCTCATCAAAACAAAATACCTCAGTTTTCATGTCATAAAAACAAAATACCTCAGTTTTCATGTCATCAGAACAAACTACCTCAGTTTTCATGTCATCAGAACAAACTACCTCAGTTTTCATGTCATCATTAAAACAAATTACCTCAATTTTCATGTCATCACCAAAACAAACCAGCACAATTTTCATGTCATCATTAAAACAAACTACATTGTATCTCAATTTTCATGTCATCAAAACCAACTACCTCAACTTTCATGTTGTCATCAAAATAAAACATCCTCTTATTTTCATGTGACATATGCAAGACAACAGCAAATGTATGCATTCATCAGAATTTACCCTGTGGATGCCCTACAGAAGACCACCAGATTTGTAGCGGTAACTGAAATCCACGTGTAAAGGCGAACGAAAAGAAGAAGATAAAATTTGCATTCGCTAAATTTTAAAGTTGAAATTAAATATATTGGTACCTTAAATTTCTGATTGTGGGAAAACAAATTCAATGAACTACAAGAATGAAGACAGTTTCAAACACTAACATAACACTAGCCAATCTGAGAAATAATAAACATTCTCTTACAAACAAAAATAAATGGTGCAACAGCCTTTGTGTCATTTTATTTTTATTAAGGTAGGAATTCTTATAAGGTAAATACTTACAAAAAAATATTCTTTGCAATTTTTCAACCTTCTAACTCAAATAATTTTCCCTAAGAATTTTAAAATTCTGTTTACATAATGTTGATTGATTTATTGGAGTTTAATGCCAACTTTAGCAGTATTTCAGCTATATTGTGATGTGTACAAATTTTATATTAACTTTCTGTTTACATAACTGTGACCTTCAACTTACATAGTTAAAAACAACAATAGTGTACAAATAATTTGATGTATACTAAATGGTAAAAAGAAACTGTGCACCACAAAAAATTAAATATTTTTTTTTATTAATTGATTACAGGTAAATAAATTTCACACACAGTTACATTTAAATGTCCATCACAATACTGATTGGAAATGAAAAAATGTGCACGGGTTTTTCGTGCTGTAGAAGGACATTTCGTTTTTCGTTATTTTTGTCTCTGCATTCAACGCATCACGATTTTGATTTTAAAAAGATGTACGGAAGGTTTGTTTGAACACTGCACCCCTGAAAAAACACTTTTGTTTCATTGTTACCAAAATCAGAACAATGCCACGCTTGTCGCAAGATGACCGAAATCGTGCAATTGGTATGCTGGAGGCAGGAACTGTTCAAACGGAAGTTGCTAGACATTTTGGTTGCCACCGCAATACCATAGGATCGTTATGGAGACAATACCAGCAATCTGGAAATGTTCGGGACCAACCCAGAACCGGGCGTCCACGTGTGACGTCACAAAGACAGAACAACCATATACGGCTAGTTCACCTTCGGAATCAATTCCAAACATCAAATTTGACGGCTCGAACAATCCCTGGCCTGAGGCGAATCAGCTCCAGAACAATCAGGAATAGACTCCGTAGGCCGAGGCGTCCAGCAATCCGTCCTGTTCTCCTCCAAAGGCATCGTGTAGCAAGGCTTGCATGGGCCAGACGCCATTTACGGTTTAGAATACGTGATTGGGCCGATGTTCTGTTCACAGATGAATCGTGGTTCCATTTGGACAGTAGTGACAGGCGTTGTAGAGTGTATCAATGTCCTGGAGAACGGTATTCCGACCCATCTGTGTTACAACGCCGAGCTTTTGGTGGAGGGAGTGTAATGGTATGGGGAGGCATGACAGCAAATGGCAGAACTCAGCTGCAGATCATCAATGGAAATCTCACTGGCGTCCGTTACCGTGATTAAATTCTGCAAACTCATGTTATTCCGTTCGTTCAAAATCAGGCTTGCCCTATCACATTGCAGCAAGACAATGCTAGGCCACATGTCGCACGTGTCGCCCGTGACTTCTTACAGCAACAGAACATCGAAGTGTTACCTTGGCCGGCCGTTTCCCCTGACATGTCGCCCATTGAACATTTATGGGACGAAATGGAACGTCGTTTACGCCATCTCCCTCACCCACCAGTTACGTTACCGGAAGTGGGCCAATCATTGATAAACATTTGGAATACGCTCCCCCAAGCATTCTTGAACAATTTGGTTTCATCAATGAGACGCCATTATACAGCATGCATCGATGCACGTGGTGGACATACACGTTATTGAAATGTGTTAACTCCCTTATCATACCGTGCTTTTTCGGAATCCAATTACAGTGAACTTTTTGAACGAAAACACTAAATGGTCATCCAATGTTATTGTTAAAAGAATAAATTTAATGTATTGTACACAATAAACTTATTAAAATGTTTCCATTTTGTAAACCATTTCCCTATGCACAGTTTCTTTTTTTCATTAGTATACAATGTAGAGCAATTTGGGTATTTCTGGAGTGTCTTGAAAATGAACATTCTATCCACACCAGAATTTGATTCTCCAATTTGACCATTTTGGTCATGAAACCCTTTTAGAATATAAGTTGATGAGAACAAAAGGTGGAAAAGTCATTTTTTAGATAAATATCAAATACAACGCTTTCGATAATGACTGGTGAAAACGAACTCCTTTATATATTATACATGTACTCCAATCAATATACATGTATGATGATTACCATATAGGCAATGTTTTATACAGATCCAATTTAAAGTACAAAATGAATTGTTTTTGAGATGATGAAAAGTATACAGAAGAAATCTAATTCACAAGTTTTTTTTTTATTAAAGACAGACGAAAATATTTAGATCAACTGCCACATAACAATATCCAAATATCACTATGGTGATCAGCATAAATGCAATGTTTATAGAGATCCAATTTAAAATGTGGGAGGGGTTAACTTTGTAATCACATATCTTTTTGATGGATTGATGAAATACAGAACAAAACGAACATGTTTCTCTCCTAATTACAAGACAATCAAATTAACATGTAAGTATAAAGTAAGAAATGGACATGTCATTATATCTGTGCACGATAGACAAACTGTGACACTCAAGGCTGTGACACCAAAACAAAACAGTGTACCTACCGCTTGAGGTGAACTACGAACTTTAGATACCTGTTGTCATAAATAATACTGGTACTTACACAAAACTCAGCAGAAACATTTTACAAGATAACATATAGCAAGTTATTTTTGTGGAGAAATTAAATTTTTTAGAGTATTTTGGCAATTCATTTAAATACAAAAAAAATGTACATCAAAATAGAACCTAAATTTGTTCATCACCACAAAAAAATACAAAACATAAAATATTTTTACACATTTTTTTTACTTCAAATTCATGAATTTTTTTCACTTGCTAAACATCTCTCTTTTTTTTTTAAACTGTGATCAACTTTTAATTTCCCACAAGATGCAAATTATGTCCAAATTAACTATACTATTTTCAGACTAATAAGACAACTGCTTTCTAAAGTTACCAGTTATATTCTGTATCCTATCCTTCAGTTTCAAATCCCCAATGGTTTTTACAGTGCCGGATTTAGAACAAATGAGGCCCTGTGCTAGTTAATTTATGAGGCCCTGAAGGAGGTAGACCTGGTAGGCCTACACAGGCAGTCAGGCATACATGCTCAGGAAATTTAGGAATAATTATGTCTGAAATCGCTCTAAAACGGAACGCCTTCAAATTTAAAATTGCACATAAGCAAACATTCATCGTAAAAATTGTTTTTTTTTACAGTAAAATGCCCCCCCCCCCCCCTGGCACACCTAAGCACAATGGCAAATCCAGCACTGACCACTACTCAGCACTGGGTTTTTAACATCACAATTAAAACTCATAAAATTATGACATATGCAAAGTGGTGACAAAGGGTCACATAATTATAATGACAAGGTCAAGTTTATTTCAGCTTTTTGTATCTCAATTCAAAGTGTATTTGTTTTGCAAGCCCAAAAACCAACACTCACACAATTCTATGCTATATCCCATCTCCCAAGGTAAACATACAATTCTATGCCCCATATTATATCCTGAGGTAAATATATTATTCTACGGCATATCCCACCTCCTGGGGTAAACATACAATTATAAGCCATATCCTGCCTTCTTAGACACACTACTTTACTTACAAGGTCACGATATTCTGCGTCTCTTCTAGCTTGGTCAGCATTTAACCACTGATCATCTTCCAAAATATTAGCTCTTTGGTCACGAAATCTTACTTTTCTGAAATTTATATGATTTGATTTGATTTGATTTATTGTGCTTAACACCACTTTCAGCAATATTTCAGCTATATCATGGCGACCAGTTTTAGTGGTGGAAGAAACCGGAGTACCCGGAGAGAACCACAGACCATGGGCAAACAACTGCTAAACTTTATCACTTGCAGCTGCGAGTCGTGTGCACCCTTTTTGTAATTTACAAAGCCAGGCGCAAACCCACACCATATTGGTGATAGGCTTGTATGAGTTGTTAGGTAATCCAACAACCTAACCAATTGAGCCATCCGGGCCTTCTGAAATTTATATATTTGTACAATAATGTTATTTGCCAAAAAATGAGAAAAGAATATAAAAATTTCATTAAGATAAAAATGTTCATATTGAAAAGAAAGCCAATTTTGTGATATTGGTGTTATCTAAAAGTCATAGAAACAAGAATTCTGAGAGTATTGCACATAGCAATACATTGTCCCCTACCTGCCGCAAAAATCAGAGGACCTAAAATATTAGAAGTATCATCTTGCAGTGACTAAATTTTAGATTAAGTCAATATCTCGAAGGATGTAAAAAAAAATCTGGACAACTTAAAATAGAGAACAAAAAATACAAGTTCAAGGGCCATAACTCAGCCAAAAATCATTCGACTGGAACGAAATTCAAACTTAAACTGTAAATCATCTAGATATAGCCACATACCAAATATCAAGTCAATATATCAAAGGACGTAAAAAAAAAGTCTGGAAAACTTAAAATATGAAGAAAAAAAATATAGGTTCAAGGGCCATAACTCAGCCAAAAATCATTCAACCGCAACGAAATTCGAACTTAAATTGTAACTCATCTAGATATAGCCACATACTATATATCAAGTCAATATATCAAAGGACGTAAAAAAAAAAGTCCGGAAAACTTACAATTTGAACAAAAAATACAAGTTCAAGGGCCATAACTCATCCAAAAATCATTCAACCGGAACGAAATTCGAATTTAAACTGTAACTTATCTAGATATAGCCACATACCAAATATCAAATCAATATCTCATAGGACGTCAAAAAAAAAGTCCGGACAACTAAAAGTTTGAACAAAAAATACTACAAGTTCAAGGGCCATAACTCAGCCAAAAATCATTCAACCAGAACGAAATTCGAACTTAAACTGTAACTCATCTAGATCTAGCCACATACTAAATATCAAGACAATATATCATAGGACGTAAAAAAAAAGTCCGGAATACTTAAAATTTGAGAGAAAAAAATACAAATTCAAGCGCCATAACTCAGCCAAAAATCATTTGACTGGAACGAAATTCGAACTTAAACTGTAACTCATCTAGATATAGCCACATACCAAATATCAAGTCAATATATCAAAGGACGTAAAAAAAAAGTCAGGAAAACTTAAAATTTAATGTGACGGACACACGGACTGAACCTAAAACTATAGTTCTCTTCGGCTTCGCCGGTAGGGGACTAATAAAGATATCAAACATTTGTCTCGAGATTTAAAAAAAAAAAAATGTAAATAAATGTGAATACCCGGGTCATACTTAAAACATTATAAAAGAAACACCATCTATATATCATTTAAACATTTTCTGTATACAAAGCCAACCAAGACAATCATAAAGTACAATGTAAGTAAAAAAAAGTAAGACTGATTATTTAAAGGCATATTGTCTACGATTTTGTTGAAAAATTTTAACTGTCCATAAATGATTTATTTAAGCTATCATTAAACAGTTATGCTGCAAAAGATACGATTGGTGTTCTTTTTTTGACAAAAGAGACCCAACGGAATTATTGTCCAGGATGACAAAAACTCAAAAGTGAAAGTAACAGCGCCACCTATAAAAAACGGAAGTTCAGAACTCTCTGGGTTTTAGCTTTGAGGTAAGGAAAATACTGATAAGATTCAAACACTTCAAATTGTCATGCTCGTTTAATGTTGTTTGAATCTTAACGTTTCGTAGCGTATTCGCCAATAATTCGGTGTTTAATCTTCATTTTATGAAGGTCAGTACAGAAAACGACAATAATTTTGGGTATGAAAAATTACGGTTTTAGTAGACAATATGCCTTTAAAGTATTCCTACAGATTTACATTGGGGCGGATTCACAACTCAATGGGGCAGCAAACTAGAGGCTCAGTGGACTGAGCCTGTGTCGCTCACCTTTCATTCTGCTTTGAGGAGACTTAATACAGAACCTTCCATACATGTAGATGCTTCCTACCCAGTTTCGGTTCATTTGGTTAGGCAGTTTCAGAGGAGAAGATTTTTTAGATATCGACCAATCAGAAACAAGAATTGCCTGTGGCGGCCATGTTTGTTAACAGATCGGGATGAAATGAGCAATCTTTATAGAGGACTTTCCATAGATTCTTTCTACCAAGCTTCGGTTCACTTGGCCAAGCGGTTTCGGAGGAGAAGATTTAAAAAAATCGGCCAATCAGAAACAAGAATTGCCTGTGGTGGCCATGTTTGTTAATAGATCGGGATAAAATGAGCAATAGTTAGAGAGGACCTTCCATAGATGCTTCCTACCAAGTTTCAGTTAATTTGACTTAGAGGTTTCAGTGGAGAAGATTAAAATGTGAAAAGTTAACGGACGACAGACGTCAAGTGATGGCTAAAGCTCACATTGCCGTTGGCAAGGTGAGCTAAAAAGACGTATCAATGGGGCAGATGAAAAGCATACAATTGGGCAGATTTAAAAATGTACAAATTGGACAGAATTTCTCCATATTTTAGAATACTGTCTTTTCTGAATGTGAAGTCTTCGACAATAATACATTCTTTGTCCATATTTGTTTGCATCTTAGTTATTTCGAATTCCATTTCACAACTTTTTAAACATGTACATGTAGCAGTGGGTGATTAGATTTTACAAATATTTGAATTAAGACAAGCGAATATGCATGTTAATTACAGGTAAGTAAAACAATCTATCCACCCCATTGTAAACTTTTTTTCTGCACCTTTGATAGATTTTTTATAAAAGCGAATCCGCCCAAATGTATGTTAGCCGCTGACACATGTTATATATCATTAATTGTTTTCTATTCAAAAACAAATACATGCATGTTGTTTTGACAATTGATGAGTATCTAAGCCAATCAACAATACAAATAAAAGTTTAAGCAACTTTAAAATATTCTGACTTTTGACATGAGCTACCTGTGCAGAAATTGACATTTACAATCAAAATTACCTGTGTCACAGCTAGTGGTTACATACCTTGTTTCATATTCTCTATCTAATTCTTTATATCTATCATTTCCCTGGAAAGAAAATTAAACTAAACCATAAAATTATCCAAAATAAACATAATAATTTTTGTTATCTTCATCTCTGCAAATTAATTTGAATTTGACAGGAAAAATATTTGATCACATAGGTATAATATACCATATATAAAATCTTTAAAAGTGCTAATCAGTGATAGTTGATTAGTGAGTAATTTTTCAGATAGATCATGGCTAGAACAATTTACATGCAATGACATGGTGACCGCTTTGTACTAGACCAACATGCTTACTTGGATGTTTATAGTGTTAGCCCACGGAAACAACAGTCCACGGTAGACATGTTGCTCCACTCAGACACATTAACCTGATTAAGAATCAACCAGTCTTTGCTCTTTCTCTTCATCATACTGTATGTTTAGCGGAGAAGCAGCAAATACTAATTTTATAGTCTTTCATTTGACCCAAAGAGGGCAAGAACTCACGATCTACAGCACGATAACTATAACACAATTGATGTGGTTAAAGTGGTCATGAGAGAAGATTTAATACTTATAAAATAGAGTAGAAATGTGCTTAGATTATACAATAACACTTTCAAAAACAAAATAATGAATAGGTACATAGCTGACTGTAAAACTAAAATTTACCAGTGTATCAATAGCTGGTTCACTGTTGTATGCCCTCATGCCAGAATAACTGGGATCCTCTCGTCTGTACTGGGATTCTTCTTGTCTCTTTCTGTCTAAGATTTCATCGTATGATGGAGACTGCCAGCCCCTACGAGGACCCGGTGGTTCATCAGACCTCTGTAAATCATAAAGTGAGAGAGTGATTGTTGTTTAATGCCAATTCAGCAATTTTTCAGATATATCATGGCGACTGTAAATCATAAAAGTTAAACGTCTGATAAAGTCCTGAACATAAATATGGTTGTAATTATTTTTTTTACTAAGTTCCAAATTTTTTTTATGCCTGATATTTTATGTAAATAAAGTCTTTTTTTTTTCTTTTATATATAATGGATTCATTGATTCAAATAAAAATAAATGTATTAAAATAATGAGATACTCAATTAATTCAGCATGTGAAAAGAAGAAATATTTTCTGTCTGAATATTATTTATTAGTTATCATATATACAGTCAAAAGTAGAATTATGTGACAACAAACACAGCAAAGCTAAGTGTAGTTTTGACTGTTAATATTTTATATCATATAGCTCATAGACTAACAGCTTTTGTAGAAATGTAACACCTAGTCAAGGCAAATATGTTTTAGTCAAACTATATTATATAGTTACTATGTATTAATCACTATAAATAATTTAATATACTAGTAATCCTATATGCATTTTGCTTATGTCATCTAAACATTATGTGTGATGTAAAACTTTAATTAAGAAATCTTTCTGTTTCTTGAAAGGATTAACTTTGTCTAAAATTTGATACTAAAGTCCATTTGTATTTTCTGTTAAAATTGGAGACAAAATATAACTCTTGTGAAACACAAACTAATTGTCATCTTTGTAACTTTCAAAACATGTAACTTTGTGAAAAACAGGCAACACACAACATATCAAACAATGATAACTTATTCTTAAAAATTGAGAAAACTTTCAAAGTCAGTCAATAATGCACTGTTTGAATTTTACCTCATAGATACATTTTATAAAGAACAAATTATACCGGTAATCATATTTTGTATTCTAAGTTTTAATGATACTTAAGTTTTTAACTAAAAATATTAAGTTTTGGTTCTAATTTACTCACTGGGGTAAAACTGATGACCGTAACTGCAATTACGGTCATCCCAAGATGACGGACATGAAATTAGCTAAGAATCTTTTTTGTCAATTAAATTGTTTCTATAATGTATTTTAAATGGCACATGCATTGGTACGATAGTAATCTATGAACTTATCACAAATTACGACTGAAAACTGTATATGAAAGAGAAAATCGCTAAGATGACCATAACTGAAAACTGAGATGACCGTAATTGCAGTTTTCAGTTACGGTCATCTTAGCGATTTTTTAAAATCAAATTTTCTCTTTCATATACATTTTTCAGTCGTAATTTGTGATTTCCTTGTGAAAAGTTCATAGATTACTATCGTACTAATGCATATGTCATTTAAAATACATTATAGATACAATTTAATCGACAAAAAAGATTCTTAGCTAATTTCATGTCCGACATCTTGGGATGACCATAATTTACAGTTACGGTCATCAGCTTTACCCCAGTGATTTACTATAATATTGGGACAAACATAACATCATTAGTCAGTCATCAAAACATAAAATCATTAGTCAGTCATTAATAGAGTTTCAACCAATGCAATGTTTTGTTGTAATGAAGTGCCATAATTTCTGCAATGTTGAATATCAAATGTGCTACTTCTTCACAAAGATGAAATTCAAAGTAAATAATGTATCTTTTAAAGTACATATTTTAAGATAAAGTCACATACTGTTTTAAATACTGTACACACATATTGTTGTCATGACAACAGGAAAGAGAAGGTGAGCAAGTTTTGACTTTATTAAGAATATTAATGAATTATAGTACAACTCTTGCATTCTGAACATCTAAAAATAAATCAGGAGTAACTGAACCATGATGGTAATTCATGAATGTGCAGAAGCACATGAGCGATTATCATCATTGGTCGGTTGCAAAAGATTTATTTATGGTATTTGTAATGCAAGATGTAGTCATACTGTTTATTACCTAGATTTTACACCTTTGTGTGCAAAAATAAGACGTTTCATGAAGTAACTTGTTTTTCATTGTTGTATGCTCATTTATTTTTTCAATGGTGACGTTGCTACTGTCACCTCACACAGTGAAATAAACGTTATTACTTCACTCCAAAATCTCAGTATTTCACAGACATCTATGTAATAAGTGTAAATATTGAAGAATACGAAAGAACGTCATCAAACTAAAGCAGAAAATAACAAACTAGCATTAACAACTTATATAAGAATTAGTCAAACTATTACTTCTATGTTAGTTTACACCCTTATACTTACACCACGTCGGTTACCTCCCTTTTTTTGTAACATGTCGTTGTATTCTCTATTTCGTTCAGCCATTTTCCTTTTCTGTTACATTATCATAATAAGTCTTATTTCAATGCAAAAATAGTTTGAACTTTGGTATAATGTACAAGGTATATATTTTCTAAAATAGCTCTTTGTACTAAATTTCTTACTTTAGCAAAGAAAGCAACATAAATATAAAGCATCAGCATGTAATGGTATGGAAATGTAGGCAGGGATTGAATATAATAATAATTAGGCTTAAGCAATCAACATTGATCTTCATTATCAATGTTGGCGGCAGGTCGGTGGTTTTCTCCGGTTTCCTCCATCAATAAAAATGACTGTGTTAAACACCGTCACCCTAACCCTCTATTGTAATATAAAAACTTTGTTCTTGTCATGGGTACAGCTGAAATACTTAGCATTGAATATCAATCAATCAATCAATATTAGATTGTACTGCAATGGGGGTTATAAGTGAAAGTTTAAAGCTTTTGTTATCAACTTGAACATAACATCTCAAGATATCAAGGTACAAGGTATTTCATTTGAATTTCTAACCTTATATTGTAAGACAACAAAAGATAGAGGTCAAGGTTAAGTCTTTTTATTCTGACAACACATATCTCTGGACATATATGGTGTTAAACACCTCTTTACATATATAAATGCTTTGGAATGGAGGATCAATATAAATAAAATGCATATGTATATAAAGGGCACTCAAGGGAACCTGAAAATGTACCCTTTATGAGCAGTTGTCCTTTATATACAGGTTGAAAGTATATGCACTATTCATTAATGGGGAAAAATGAGACTGTCCTTTATAGACAGTGATGTGTTATACAGAGGTGGCTTTTCAGACAGGTTTGATTGTAGGTAGATTTAACTTACATCAGCAGAGTCACTGTAATGTAGTCCTGGTAATGTAGCAAATATCTCTTCTTTCTTCTGGATTTCTCTCTGAATAAATTAATATAGTCAATCATAGTCATGACTTGTCAAATTTTATTGGGTTTGTGAATTTTTTTTTGTATCAATTTTTGTGTGGATTGGCAGAAAATAAAATGATTGTTGACACTGGAAATTATGGTTTTTATATTTTGACAATTACAGGGACTCACATTCAAATTTTGGAATTAAAATGATATGATCAACTATGTCTTGCACAGACAGCCATCTTGAATTTTTATCCAATCAAAATAATATAAACAAATATTGTAACCCACTAATGATCAGCTTAGATTCGATCACTTCAGTGGTCTGAAAGATTTTTATACATTTTCTGAAAAGTTCTAGTATCAAACTATTCAGTGGGTGATTTAACTTAAAACAAATATTGAAAGATCACATCTAAGGAACATTCCTACCAAGTTTGCTTTCCAAATTGTTAAATAGTTTCAGAAGAAGAGAAGATAATCATGTGAAAAAATTCAAAAGACAGAAGAAGGTAATAAAAGACACATAATGAAGAAAATAGCTGTCATGTGTCAGGTGAAATCAAGTCAAATGGTGAACACTTTCATTCAAACTTCAGTGTGAATTTAAGTACAAACCATGACAATAATATTAGAACAAGTTTATTTTATTTCAAACTGAATCTTTTTTACATGTAATACTAGAAAAGATACAGAACATCATACCAAGATTTACATTTTTACTAGAAGATAAAGGAAAAGAGAATCGCAAGATGGATAAAGCATGAAAATGAAAAAAAGGTGTACAATATACCTGTAAGTCTTTTATAGTAAGAGAAGCAATAACTAGGAAGAAGTAGAGTCAAACCTGTATTAAGAGGTCACCTTTGAGACAAAGACAAACTGGCCTTTCAAGACAGGTGACCTATTAAAAGAGGTTCAATTCATATGAAATTGTCGATGACAGGACAAGAAAAAGGTGACCTTTTAATACAGGTGACTGCTTAATAGAGGTAACAGCATAGGGAGGTTTGACTGTATTCAGAGATATCTACGTAGAGAATATGAAGGAAGCTCAATAAGATGATAGTATAATCCACATTACCCATGCATGACTACTATGATAAACAATATCAACATATGATTCAGCGATCACTTCACGTAAAGGGAGATAAATATGTATATACACGTCGTGACAACAAACATGCATTGTGATTTGTACCTGTGATATAGCAGAATTTACTCTTCTATAATTAGCATCTGTATCATTATAACCATGTCTCTGCAGATAAAACACTAATAATGTGTGGCAATCATAAAAAAAACCTAGTAATGTGTGGCAATCACAAAACACCGATGTGTGACGATTACAAAACAATGAAAACGTGTGAAAATTATAAATGATAGAACACCAATTACTTGTGGAAATTACTAACAATAAATTGTTTCCTGTTTTGCATTATGTCATGCTGTTTTCTGTTTGTATTATCTATGTAAATGCTATAGCATTTATGTGCTTTGCTAATAAACATATTATTATTATTATTATTATTAAATTACTGATACCCAATAAATAGAGAAATCTTAATAAAAGTAGAAGATAATATTGGAAGAGAGAAAATAAAAGTATTCCTAAATTAACTGAATCAATTGTATATGTGTCAATAAGAAAGATTACATTTTAAACATCTGTTTTTTTTTAGTGAAATCTCAAAAACTTCATATTTTAAGTCATATAACCTTCCATTCATGAAAAAAAATTTGGAAATTCTGCACAAAAAGCACCATCACAAAACTGTATGCTAATCAAGTCAATTTCCAAAAGCCTAAGCATGGAAAGCAAGCGAAAGATGTTGTTACAGTGCATGCTAAATGTATATGTTAAATTGGTCCACCATACATCATTATAAAAATTTGTACCTACAAAATCCTGTACCATGTGACAATATTTCTTTTTATTTTGAAGTAAACAGTCACGTTAAAGATGGTCTGAACATGATACAATTCTGTAGAAAGATTTCATTAGTTAATGAGTATTAGTTA
The DNA here is from genome assembly GCA_002080005.1 of Gigantidas platifrons. Lineage (NCBI taxonomy): Eukaryota > Metazoa > Mollusca > Bivalvia > Mytilida > Modiolidae > Gigantidas > Gigantidas platifrons. The sequence goes on along the minus strand of MJUT01050885.1, from coordinate 757,123 downwards.
GTTATCCCCTTTTCACCAATAGTTAAAACAAGGGAGACCATTGGTCCTAACAAATTATAGAAGATTATATAATTATTTTCCTTGTTCCACAATCCTCCCAGGTTTTGCACAAATGTCTAGGATTGAATTATTATGTACATTTGTAATACAAATAAAACAGGTGTTATCATGATGAAATACAAATGTATTTTTGTGTCCTTTCTTAAAAAATCAAATTGCTTTTACTTGATTTGGAGGTAAAGTACTGTTTAGAAGGGGGCATATCACATTTTTTAAGTAATATTTATATCACAGTTTTCCGAGTTAAACGGTTAAACAATGAAACGTGAAGCATGAGATTGTATAACCGTTTAACTCGGGAAAACCGTGGTACAAATGATTTGTAACATGAAGCCATGCAATATCACATCTAGGTTATTGATTATTACAGGGGTCTCTGAGAGTAATAAAACTACAGCCCAGATTTAAAGTATCTTGTATCTGTGTGTATTATTTCATAGTTCTTAGCTGTTGCTTACATTTATTTTCTCCTGCTTGATACTTACAGAGTTTCAGTTGATACAAGTCGATTGTCCTTGTCTCTACCAAATATAATATTTTCTCTCTTAATACTTACTGGATTTTTAGCTGATGAAGGTAGAGGTGGTCTCCCCTCTGTCTGTCTACCACGGGTTTTACCTCCCTTTTGTCTTAAAAATTCATTATATTCGTCATTGCGTAACTGTTTTTTGCGTATCTAAAATAATTATCATGCCATTTATTAGTAATATGTTAATTTTATGTGTCTATATTTTATTCAGCAAAAATGTTATAGTTGTTATTTGTTCCTATATTAAACAAATTCTAGTTGTGTGAACATAGGGAATATTTCAATTGCACCAATTGTTCTACCCAAATGACTAATGCAGGCCATTTTTTTGTTATTACTTGACTTCAAAATATGTCAAAAGGTAAACTGCAAACACAATCAAAAGTTTTTGAAATGATTATGAAAATAAATATGTACATTGTTGTATTCAAATATTGTATAAAATATTATTTTCTATTTTTCAATCTATATTTTTTTTTCAAAATATGAGTCAAAGAAGTTATATATAACATAAAGAACATAAATATATAAATAATAAATATACAATCAAATTCTCCTCATTTCATTTGTTATTATACATATTTTTCATAGTTGTCTTTCCTCATTTATCTCCCTTTATATATCTAACAAAACCCCATTATTGTGCCAAAATTTAACTTCATAATTGATGGCAATATAACAAAAAATATTTACCCTACTTTAAAAACCTGTTGTGGTAATAAATGAAATAAAATATTTGATTATTGCACATGTCTTTATTAAGTATAATAAATAAATATGGCTGCAAAATATCCCCTCCCCCCATGTTGTTTTGCAAGGCTATTTGAACTTTTTCATATATCCATAAAGTAGACCTGCATCTAGTCATATGGCATCATTCTTAGCTGGGATACTTTATAACCAATGCATTGATGGGTCAATATGCAGCATGCTCCTTATCTAACCAAACCATTTACCAGCATGCAACAGTTTAACTTACAGAATATGGTTTTATATCAACAAAATGTTTACTTTCATACCAGTAACGTGACCAGTTATGTACAGGATAATTCAGCTTCTGTATATATCGTGAAAAAACTTTAATTACGACACCAACTCTACAGGTTTTAGAAGAATTCATTGTTAGAGGAGTTATAACTACTTTAGCTTCCATGACCTATTCTAGTACCATCTGGGTTTATGACTCAATGTAGTCAGCAATTTTCTCCTATATTATGGCGAGAACAGATTATATTTTGATGAGATGATGATGATTTCTGCTCTGTATTAGACCAACACGCTAAGTTGGATTTTTATAGTGCTAGCTCACTAAAACAGTCCATGGGTGGACATGTTGCTCCACTCTGACACATTATCTTGATTCCAAGCTCTTACTCCTTGATGCCAAAAGCTTAGCCAAGAAAACGGCAAATATAAATTTCATAGTCTTTGATTTGACCAGGGTTCGTGGGTTTACTCGAGTTCATGAACTAAAAAATTAAAATAAAATTGATACCATACAGAGAGATGATCAGGTTTGTGCCTGAATTCAAGTAGATCTATTTAAAATAATGTCTGCAGCAAATTTGAAAATCAATCAATTTCTCCCTTTTCAGTTCCTTGTTTCAATAAACATCTGGGCTAGAAACAGATTACATTTGTACTCTAATTCTAAATTTGATTGTACTTTGACCTTGTTTTCAAATATTAAGAAACTATGAAAATCACAAAATTTAAGAAATTTTTTTACTTTTTTGCCAGCCATTGTTTCAATAGACCTTTTACCACCTAAAAATATGAATTTTGTTATAAATATCATTGTGGTTAAACTTTGTAAATAGGAATAGGGGAATAAAGTTAGAGTATGGACACCATTTTACCAGTTGTCATTCTATGGTGGTGGACAATAATATTGTGTAACACTAGATATGACCATATAATTTTCTGGTTGAATAAAAAGTGGTTTGGACCTGAGCAACATTTGTTTATTATATAAGCTCCATTTTTTAATACAACAACAAAATAATAACAATATCATTTGATATACCTCAGCAGAATCTCTAGGATTTAGGCCTTTCAATGATGCACTTGGTCCCTCGTCTGTAGATGGTCTGGGTCTAACTTCTGGTTGGTAAGTCTAATAAGAAAAAGATCAAATTTGTTGAAAGCCTCATTGTTTTTTTTGTTTTTTTTTTGTCTTCTTATAACTAGAGGCTCAACTGAACCTGTATTGCTCACCTGGTTATTTATACTCTGCTTAGATTCAGGTAAGTTTGTAGTTTCTAAGAAAACTCCATTAATGCATATTACCATAGGGTCATATTTTTAACAATGTCTTGTATGGAAGTCATCTTGAATTTCCAATCCACACAAAAATTTAAAATTTGCAAGGGATCATCCAATATTCATACAGTTTGGAGTCAAAATCAAATTACCAGTTTCTGAGATATTGAAATTTCAGTCAATCAGAAAGCATAAATGACCTAGGAACCATGTTGAATTTCTGAAGAAAATGATAAAATGTTTCTCAAAGATACATATTCAACATGTGTCAGCTGTCTTTTAAGAAAGTACATTTTTTTGTATTGAGATTTTTTAACACCACAGTACTTTTTATATGACCTACCTCCTGTTGAGGTTCCCTCTGTGGATCATGTCCTCTATTTCTACCTCTTCTGTCACCCTGCAAAATAATATTCTAATTAGTATACAAAATTTGCATCCAGCAACAATAAATAAAATTCGAGGAAAATCCACTAAATAAGTACATATCGACTATGTCGTTACTTATCCTGACCTTTAACCTTTGACATAACTGTCTAACCTTTACCTGTCACTATTTAATTTGTCTGTTCCCTATATAAAACATTGTATAATAATAAAAATAACATTTCATTTTTTATGTTATGTTATTTAAATGTTTTAAATTTAAACTTTCGTTCTTTTTTAAACAGTTCCAAAATACAATTTCCATTCTACATTTGATCACAATTTAAAATTTATACAATCAGCTTAACCTATTTAAACCAACAAATCTATGTGTTATAAGACAAACTTATCTAGTAAATCCCAGAACACTGTTACTGCATAACAAAACACAGAAAATACAAACATAAAACAAAAACATAAATATAGAAAAAAAAATAGAAACAAAATGTTTTCTAAACTATAAAGGCTAGCTATTAACCTTCTAGAGATTAAACATCAGTTACCAATTGATTCATTTAACCCACCAGTAATATAGATTTGCCCTTTGAACCTTATGTCAAATAATACAAGCAGGGAAATACCACACATGCTTTTTCTTTTAAATGTGTGAACATTACTTACATTATGGCAAAAAAGACAAAGATGTTTATATTTCTTTAAAAAAAATCTTTGCATGAGAATGATTCATTTTTAAACTGTAAAAAAACATGCCTTTTTTCAACCTCCTTATATTATGATGTATCAGTATTTATCTTTTCGTTCCTAAATCATGTACCACATTTCACCCTCCGATTATCACATCAATATTACTGTTATGCATATAAAACATTACGTTTTTTAAGTTTATTTGCTTGAGATTGAGGTATTTTCAAATTGTATAAAACATGCATTTTTTTCTTCTCATTATTATGCATGTGTTAATCTTTTTGGTCCACAATTATTTGCTGCATTTCTCTCTTTTCAAAAAAGGTAATATTAATGGATATTTTTTTCAATACCAGTAATTAAAAATGGTTCTAACTTAATCAGCATTACACTGAAAAATCTAAGACTAAGTTGTTTACTTTTAACTACAAGTAGCTTTAATTAATGTAAATACTAACACTGCTTGTTTACAATGCAACATTACAGCATTTTACCACTACACAACACAATATACAATTTACCTCGGGTCTAGCGTCTACGTCAGCATGAACTCCCGTTATTAAACCAACTAATGCATCATTATGCTGAAATGTTATTTTTCAACAAAACTTATTTCTTTCTTTTTGATTAATACTAAAATTTGACAATTTTGAGAGAAAAAAACATATCACTTTGCATTTGTTTTCAACTGTGTCTTAAACATTTGAAAGGAAACTTGGAATGTGTCTTGTATGGTTTTCTACATTTTTTGTGTTGATTAAAAATTCATGATGGACATGCACACATTGTAAGACATAGTTTAACATATGACCCTATGTTGGATAAAAACTTCTTAGACACTACAAACCAAAGCTGTTCAGGGATGATGCTTGGAAGGTCCTTTATAAAGCTGGGGCCGTGTCAATGAAACTATCCTAAGATTTGTCCTAAGACATATCTTAGCACATAATTTAGGATAATCTTAGGACTATCCTAGGACATACCTAAGACTGTAAAACAAAGCTATCTTAGGACTATCTTAACTAGGATGGTCTTATGATTGTCCTAACATAATAAACCAAGCAATAGTTGGCGATATCTTCTAAACAAAAAATACATGTACATAAAATTAATTTAAATGAATAAAATTTATATTGAAAATAAAATATGACTTTAAAAAATAATTATTATAAAAGTTGAATGATAACTTTTTGTATTTTTAATATTTCATTTAAACAATTAAAAACTTTTCAACAATGTACATTTAAGTGAAATCTATTCAATTTAAAGTGTCACCGTGTCACACAGTCATTCATGTATAGGGTTAAAGGACAATCTCGTGTATTTTATATTATAGATAAAGCCGACGTACATGTACCGTACATTCATTTTTATTACAAATTGTTTTTGCCAGCGGTACTGTATATCGTCATTATGAGTAGGAAACGAAGTCCGAATTTTACTGAGTCCGAACTACAAACGCTTTTTGATGAAGTTGAACGCCACAAAAGTATTTTATTCAGCAAGCTGTCAAATGTCACCACCAACAGCGCAAAGAAAAAAGTTTGGGACACTATTTTTACTAAGATAAATCCCGTTAATCAAACAAATCATCGGAGGACTGTGGATGAAATACGAAAGAAATGGACAACTTATATGAGCAACACCAATGGGTTATCTCGGTCTCAAAACACTCTATTTCGACGAATATTATGTGCCCTTCCTCTCAAACGTAAATAAACAGTGGCCATGTTTGTTCAATTTAGGGCATCCTAACGATATCCTAACTTAGGACTATCCTAGGATAGTCTTAGGACACCTTTTTGGTTGTCCTAACTTTAGGACAATATTTAGGAGATATCTTAACTTGAGACACTATCATTGACCCGACATAGGACTAAGATATATCCTAAGACATTCCTAGGATATGTCTTAGTCCTAAGACAGCTTTGTTGACACGGCCCCTGGCCTTTCTTGCTTTGCAGACACTGCCATGACATAATTTAACATTAGTCCCTAAGGATATAAAAGGCCGTTGGCCACTGGTCACCCGACGCCAAGGTTATATCGTAAGATTAAATTTTGAAACTACTGTAAACTAGAGGGTCAGGTGAGCCTGTATCACTCATAATTCTGAAAGGGGACCATCCAAGGAACATTTTGAAGTAAAAAAAGTGGAGTAAATCTGGTTAAGATTTGTCGAAAAATCATCATTATCGAACTTGACCTAGATATTCATGAGATACACTTACATACCAAACCTAGTTTCAATCTGACTTTTTGTTCACAAGTTATAATTTGGAAACCAAAATATTAGCAATTTTCAAGTATAAAAAGGTAAGATTTGTCGAAAAATTATCACTATCGCACTTGACCTAGATATTCATGAGATACACTTACATACCAAACCTAGTTTCAATCTGACTATCTGTTCCCAAGTTATCATCTGGAAACCAAATATTTAGCAATTTTGAGGTATAAAAAGGGGCACAACTCTAGTAAAAATTGTCGAAAAATTGTCATTATCGAACTTGACCTAGATATTCATAAGATACACTTACGTGCCACACCTAGCTTCAATTTGACTTTTCATTCACAAGTTATCATCTGGAAACCAATTCGGGACACACGGAAAAAATATAAAAAGGGATGTAACTCTGGTAAGATTTGTCGAAAAATGATCGCTATCGAACTTGACCTAGATATTCATGAGATACACTTACATACCAAACCTAGTTTCAATCTGACTATTTGTTCCCAAGTTATCATCTGGAAACCAAATATTTAGCAATTTTGAGGTATAAAAAG
>MJUT01050885.1:739597-750250 GCA_002080005.1 Gigantidas platifrons | reverse complement strand
ACGGACGACACCCATTTCTATAGTCCCCTTCGACGAAGCGTCGGGGGACAAAAATATTTTAAAAGTTTTCTCTGAAACTAATGAACAATTTTACAGGAAATTTGTCTGGAATATTCTTTGGATGTTCACTTCTCTACACATATTGCATTTTTTTTAAATTCATCAGAAAATGAGGATGGCCTACATTGCAGAACTGTGATATTGGGACCCAATGGGAAAAAGTTAACAAGTTAGAAAACTTCAAAAGTGACTGAGCCCAAACTGAACATAAATGATCACTGGATAACAGATAATTTATAATCATATGAGTAATATAGGCTGAGGTGAACCTCTTGTTTTTTTTAAGTTTAATACTGCAAAATAGATTAATTTTCGTGGTGCAAAGTAATTTTCACAACACTAGAGAAGGTTAGTCATTTTACACAAGTTAAATATTCAAAACTTTACACAGTATTACTTAGTAAACAGTTAATGGATCAATTTATAAGGTTAGGCTTATGGTGTTTAATGCCACTTTAAACAATATTTTAGTTATATCGAGGAGGTCACTTTTATTGGTGGAGGAAATCAGGGTACCCGGAGAAAACCATCAACCTGTCGCAAGTCACTGACAAACTTTATCACACAATGTTGCATCGAGTAAACCTCGCCATGAACGGGGTTAAAACTCACAACGTTAATGGTGATAGGCACTGATTGCACAGGTAGTTGGAAATCCAACTACCATACGATCAAGATCACGATGGCCCCTGAGGATCAATTTATAATTCTACTGCCATCCTTGACCTTGTAAAATGTTAATCTATATCCTTGTAAATTACTCTCTATCAAAATTTGTCAAATTATAGATGCATATATATTTTTTGTATTAGAAAAAAGTGACAAAGAGATCGTATAATTGAGTTTTATAAAGGGAGTTATTATTGGGATGTGTATGAAATACGTCACACGATTGAATTAGCCTTCCTGATACCTCATTATCAATTTCATCTGACATCATGGAACGATATGTATTAGCTAATTCATAAAAACTTTCTGCTTGCTGAAAATGTGTTGGTAAATAGAAACGCTAAAATAAATTTTTCATTAGTTCATATGTATTCAACTGCATTCAACTGATAGACACCCAAACTTAGCCACTTGTTCATGTTGTTGTATTGTATTTCAAATATATAAAGTGAAACCTGTCTACACCAGACTCTGAATAGACCGGAAACCTGTATAAAGGAAACTTTAAATCAAGTCCCAACATAGGAAATCTTTGTTAATTTAACCTGTATACAAAGAACACCTGTCTATTCCAAAAACAACAGATGTTACCAACGGTGTTCGGTTTAGACAGGTTTCACAGTAAATCGTCTGTTAGAAGTACACAGACACTCAGACATACGCAAGTCTTCAACAAGTTGGAAATCAATTAATTTATTTTTCATACATGAAAACAACAGAAAATATTAAATTCCTTACATGATCACGTCGTTTTCTGTTGGATGGTAAAATAGTAATTGACCTTTATATCAAAATGGTTAGTCCATAGTCAAAAAGAAAGTTGTAGTGGTGTGGAATTGCCTTGTTTGACTTGTCTGCATAAATACACAGAACTTGTCTGACAAGTAGATTTTACTGGCTAACTTGTCTTGGGACAATAAAAACCAAGATAATATGTCTGCCAGTGGACAGCAACTAGCAAGAAACATATTTTCATGATAACCACTATAAGAAATCTTTTTAGCTGTCCAGAGTCAATAAACCAGGTTTTCTTACGCAACAGTCTAGCTGTTAGACATAATTTGTGAAGAGACTATTCATGTGGCAGGATGTCAAAAAAGTAAATAATATTGATTCAATTGCCTCCCTTTAATTTGGATCCATAAAAACCTGACACAAACATGAAAAAGAAAGAAAGAAATGTTATATGATATCTTAGATATATATGTACCTCATTTATTAGTTTATTGTATTCTTCTTTTCTTTCTTCATTTAGTTTTTCTCTCTGTCTGTCATGTGCTCCCAACTTGTTGAACATTCCCCCTGGGGTGGAAGGTTTTGGAGGGAGTTGTTCTCTATAAACTTCTCTTTCTCTTTCCTGTCTCTACAATTTTTAAAAACAAAATGTACAAGTATTATGATAAATGCATCTTCCAGTATTGTTTCTTGTTGAATAGTACATCAGAATAATCTAAAATGGATTGTCATGCATGTGACATCAAGTACTAAATACCATAAGACAAAACATCAAATCTAAACTTCCTTACTCTTCTAAATATCATAAGACAAAACATCAAATCTAAACTTCCTTACTCTTCTAAATACCATAAGACAAAACATAAAATCTAAACTTCCTTACTCTTCTAAAACTATACTATTTTGTTTTATCTTGATCAGTTTTCATTGAATAATAAAACCTTCCTTAACTGGACATGAAATGGAACAATTTTTTATTACTTTCAAGAATTTTATTGTTACTTGAGCACAAGAGAAAAGCCAAGTGTAAGTAATGTTAGAGTGCAGTGTTAAGTCAAACAAGCAGTAAAGTGACATATACAAATGTAAGCAAGGAATAAACTGTTAGTAGTTGTCTTTAATTTAATTCAAGTTTGTACACAATCAAAGCAATTCTAACACACAGTATCTTATATAATAATATAATAAATCTACATAGATACTAGTATATATCAACTTGACAATATAGGATCATTGTATTAATATATGTTCGTTAAACTAGCAAAGTATGAATTGAAGCCATTCCTTAATGTCTAATTACACATAAAACATCATCTGTACGATCTCTAAAAAAATATTTTTCTCTGCTTTACTCATATAAAGTATAAATTAACAAGAGAGGACACATGCAGAAACCTTGCCTGTCATTGTAAGGATAATAATAAAATAACAAAACACCTCAAGTTTTAACACGTAGACAAATTGCTGATCTATAATCATGATGCTAAAGTCTAGTAACATGTTCTTTCTATGATGTTTAGCTGACCTACAATTTGCAATGGTTTTCTCAGAAATGTGTCTATTTACAAAAACTTAAAATAGATTAAACAATGTCGATGGGCCATAAAAATGAAGTTATGGTCAGAGGACAGGTGTCTGGGTGACATGTCTACTTAGGATGACTGTGTAGACTAAGTATGGGTGTTGAGAAATTAAACTACCTCTAGTAACGGTAACGAAAACCTGATCTACATTAAAACAAGTCAATGAACCATTGAAATTGTGCCCAGGTCATTTTACAAGTGAATCAAATCATGAAAACATGACAGAATTTTGATAAAACTTAATAATGAAAATGTAGATATCTAATTTAGTGTGCATGACAAGTCTCTGGAATAACCTTCATCAGGTACGCTCAAAATTAATAAAGGAGGTCAAAGTCAGGTGAAAATGACCTATTGATAATTGACATGTATAGTCAATGATGATTGTGTGGACCTATAATGTATGGTGACTTAGAAATCAGACTTGTCACACAAACTTAAAATTGCTGATACCAGCCTGAATCACAAATTGTGATTTACAATATCTATATCTTATCTTCTGTTATACACACTAGACCATAAAAACTATTATTTACATGCAAATTTAAGTTCACAAAATAGGTTATGAAGTTTAATGTTTATAATAATATGTTTTCTTTAGGCTTTAGTTTAAAATCACTCATCAGCTTCATGCAATTAATTTGTCTTTTATTATTTATTTCTCATATTAGATATTTGTCACTGTCTGAGATACCTCTGAAGTGAACTCTTGGCTATACAACTTTTTCAGCTGATGTTTGTAACTTTTCAGCAATTTAAGATATCTCGTCTGTATCGGCATAGGAACTATCCAAGTTGGAGTTAGAAAAGATCGTACATGTTCTAACTGGTTGCCTATTTCACTCAACAGGGATTCAGCATATTCATTGAGGGTTTTCTCCCCTTGCTTTACATATTTTTTTCAATTCTATGAGTTTATTCTCTACTTCATCCATATGATTTTCAGATAAGAGAATCAAAGAGGGTGAATTACTGCTGTGATTCCCTTTTTGATCCTTGTCCTCATTTGTAGGATAAACATGAGGCAGAATATTTTCTGATATCTGAGTTGTTTGTTCTGTGTTTCCATTTTTTAACTACAAATTAATGTCAAAAATATTATGTTTTTTTTTTTGGTTTTCATTCTTGAAATTCTAAATAAATTTTAAATGAATCTCAGAAACTGTCAAATTATAAATACTTAAGAAAGAATGAAAGAGATTGCAGGTATATAAAAATCTTAACACCACATTCAAAGTTTCTGAATATAAAAGCATGTTCCAAAAACTATTATATTGATAATTTCTGTAATCTGGCTTCTTCTCGTATACAGTGAAACCTGTCTAAACCAAACCATGAGTAAACAGAAAACCTGTCTAAACCAAACAGACTTTACAGTCCCATCTACTAAATGTCTATGTAATTTGAACCTGTGTAAACCAAACACCTGTCTAAACAGAACAAATTCTTCAGTCCCAAAGGGGTTTGGTTTAGACAGGTTTTATTGTACGGTAATAATAATTTTTAATACAGTTTATAGCAATGAAATAAAATTCAACAGAACAAAAGATAAATTAACAAAACATTCTATAACAAATCAATATAATATACTACTGGTAGGATAAGTACAAAAAAATCTGACCAAAAATGTAAATTTCTTAATTTCACTGTCCAAACTATTATTTTAAAGTCAAGGTTTTTAATTAATATTATCTCAGACTAATAAACTATCAGACAAAAAGGTTTTGGTAATTTCCATTTTGGCAATAAATTAACATTACAGTGGAACTTGTACAATCCGACACCTGAGTTTTCTGACATCCAACAAACATTTATGGTCCCAAAGTATTTCTGTTTATTATTATTTTTTCTTCATTTACTATAAATGTTTACTATAAGTTTGTGTAATTAAATATTATTATGTTCAATTGTGTATTTTGAAATATATGTAATGGGAGACAACTAAGTTGCTTAACTTGTGTCTTATCCTTTTTTCTTTTTGAACAATAAAATATGTTTAAAGTAAGTATTTCTGTTAACTAAAATAAAACCTGAGTATTCCCACTTCCTGTACAATCAGACATATTTCCTTGGTCCCTTGGTCAGATTAAACTGGTTCCACTGTATTATCTATCCTAGCCTGACTAGGGGTAGCAACATTAAATATGACAAGGCAATTATCAGGAACATAGGTACAATAAATCATCAAACATTAAAGTACCAGGATGTGAATGGAAAAAATTCTGATCAAGTCAAATTAATATTGTAATATAAATTGTCTAAAATTATTTCATGAATCATGCACTATGTTAATTTTCTGTAAAATTCAATAATCTTTTAGTTAATACTGATTTAATTTTTTTTTTTAATTTGAAGTGAAAAATGCTAAACAGTGCTGTAGGTACATGATGTTCTTCACGTAATGTGAAATGTTGGTTTCACTCACTGGCTTCATAGAAATTACATTATAAAGAACATATTAGCATGATTATTTGAAAAAATAATCAAATATAACTTTGGTTTTGATTAATCAGATATTTTTCCATTCACATGACAAGTCTCTAAATTTAGGAAATTGTTGGTGTGATTAATTCATGTCTTTAAGGCAGTTATCATCTATGAATTGGCAAGTAAATAACTTTCATGCATTTCTACCTCTTTTAGAAGTTGCTCATACTCTTTTTCTTTTTCTTCTAACATTGTGAGAGCTGTTTTCTCATTTTCAGTAAACGTGGATGGTCTCCCCTTAATAAGGCAAAACAAAGTTCTTACAAAAATAGCCATGCCATTCAAATAAAAAAACAGTAACTTTGCAAATCTTGTTATCCCTCACCTGTTTTTGTGTGATTATAATAATAAACAGAAAACATCTGGAATAATAGCCAAGCAAGATGCAATTGTCAGAATCCCAAAGTCAGATGATGGATGCCTAGAGGACATACACAAAAAATACTTTGTTTATATCATCATTTTGTTCACATAATCACTCAATTTGAGTTTTGAAGACTTTTGAACATTTACAATATGGTTTTATGTTAAATTCTTTCTTGTAAGGACAGCCTTCTTGTTTTTTCCATCAATATTGAAAAGATAAACTTTGTAAAGTCCTGTTCAACGAACATTCATTCTTGCAGTTTCATCAGTGATTCAGCTAGCGCTTGTCACTTTCGTCATTGACGATTGATTTTCGAAAGTGACGAGTATTTCCCGTACCCAATTCGCCACTTGAATTTTCAAAAAATCATAGAAAAATGTTTGTAAAAATCCAATTTTCTTCTTCATTTGCTGATTAAAACTAATTAGTCACTACAATGACAATTTTATGACATGCGGATTATAGAATTTTTGTTTTGATTGCGTAATCTTCGATCTCACCTGGCTTGATTTACCTGGTTAAAGATAATGATCCCAACAAAGAATTCAATCAACGATAATGATTTTTTTTTTTATAGTTGTGACATGTACTCAAAATGCCACAGTATTGAAAGTGGACATATTTTTGTAATCATCATTCATTGCACGATTCGTCACAATGTCTGGAATAACGAAAAAAAAATATGTCCGGAATAACGAACTATTGTTGCCACGTTTCATTTATGAAAATGTCAATATCATGTTTATTGAAATCTATCGTAACCATTAAGTATTTTGAAAGTGATTTTCTCGAAAAGTTATAAATTTTGGTTAAAGAAACTTTAAAATAAAAATGGTGCCACCAAAAATGCAAGAGGAGTACGCATCCACCAAAGCTACTTTTAAGTAAACGAACTTTTGATGAATTTATTCCCATTTCTGTGACATGAAATCTTAGTTCTCATATTTAATATGTTCATTTATATGCAACGGTTGGTCATTCAATTAGTTGAAATACACTGCATGAGGACCCATAAGATTTTTATCGATCTGCATCGGGGTATTAACAACTGCGTTCTATTTATAAAACTATTTACAAACAGACACGCGTCTGCAATGAAAAAAAAATAACCACAGTATTTTTATTCCAATTGTTGCAATTTTATTATGAGGTCTGAGAAATAATCATTTATTTTACAACTTTCTACAAAAAAAAAATTCTGCTCTGCAAAAGTGACTAATGGTCTCAAAATCCTGGCTGAAACCCTGAGTTTCATTAAGGACATTTTCCAAGATGATCCTATGTTCTGTGGTAGTTGCCATCTTGGATTTCCAATCGACACAAAACACCAAATTTGTATAGGTCCATCAAAGGAAGAATCATTTAAAATTATTCTGTGTTTCAATGAAGAATCTTTTGACTCATTTTTTTCACGTGGTCCTACACTATACATTATACAGAGCCCTGTGTCCTTTGAGGGGATATTCTTGGAATTTTTCTTGACACAATAAACACAAATTTCATAGAGGCTCACCAACAGATAATTGATACCACTTTAAATTACATACATACATTGTATGTGTAATATCTGAAAAGAACAAGTTTAAAGTTCAGTCAATCAAATTGCAACATTTGCAATGGTGGCCATTTTGAAATTCATGTCAGCACTAAAAAACATATTCTGTTAATCAGGTTAATCAGGAACATTTCAAGTTTCTTTCAACCAGGCTCAGTATTTACTAAGATATTAAAATATGCTCAATGACAGACACAAAGTGACGACAATACTTGGAACAGATGAGCAAACAAAGATGTAAAATATTCTAATAGCTATAAATAATCTATAAATAAACTTCTGAAACAAAAACTTTAAAAACAACTATAAACAAAGTGAACATATATATATACATTAACAAAATAATAAACAAGATAATTATAATAAAAGTTTTACAACAGTATCAATATACTACAGTGTATAACTAAAAGAATCATAAAAGTGATTAAAGTCAAAATCTGGATAATTATATATTTTCTAATAGGGATGTCAAACCTGTTTATTCTTTTAATATTTATTGTTGAAAGTGGCATTAAACACCCTAACCCTAACCCCTATTTTTACTAAGATGGCCAATCAAAATTTATCTTTCCAGCTTGTTACATAAATTACTTCAGTATATAAATTTGATATCAATGACATTACATGGTGTCTAAAGAAGAGTGATTATATTTAATACTGTGTGAGTTTTTTGTGCAAGTTTTTGGTAAAACAAGGGATACAACATGTACAAAAAAATGTACACAATTTAACTTTCAGACAAAAATAAAAAGTGGATTCAAAATGGATTTTTCTTTCATATGTCTATTATCTTTGTGAAAGAATCATTTTAATTTTGATGTGTCTAACACATTTCAATGCATTCTAAATTTGATAATTTTAGCAAATGAACATTGGCCTTTCATTTTACTAGAAATAAAACTTCTTAATTTTTTTTTAATAAACTTCAATTGATTCCTGACATATTGATTTACTGATCTGCTTAAGAAAAAATTGAAAATATACATTATAAGAAAAAATTAAGACAACTAATCTTTTCGATAAAACTTTTAAGGGCACCTTTTTTCCCCTATGATAATCTTGAGATAAGACAGGTTTGACATTTGAGGTTAAGGAAGCTCGATTCCTAAGTCTACAGGTTATCAAAACTACCTGATCCTCTCTTGGTCTTTCTAAAGAACGATCTTCTCTTCCCTGCTGAAGCTAAACACAGAACAAGACTAGCATTTAGTTCTAGCCACATATTGTGCAACTGTATTTTTCGAACTACATTATATTTGGTGGATAGTATTGGTTTAAACTTTTGACATCTTGTGATATCAATTTAACACAACAGGGCCACAAAAATACAGGCTATTTAAGTATCTAATAATAAATTATGCTAATTGATTTGACCTCAATTTTAGATGCAGTACACATCATGCATTTTGTTATCTGAAACAACTAACCATACTTGACCAAAAAAAATTACAAACATTTAAAAAGATGTTGAATTTTTACTTTAATATATGTAAGAAATATCCTACATTTTGGTCACATTTAACAGCATATATGATAAAAAATAATTTTTAATCCCATTTAGCACTAATATAATACATATAAAATAATTAGTTATCTACTACATACTCATAATAATCAATGACATGTACCTTGCTAAGTAAATCATAATATTCTCTTTCTTTTTCTTCTTTTAACTGTAGAATATTATCATATTGACTACCCCCAGTATATATAGGTTCTGGAGCTTGTCCTAACGGAGCCTGTGTATATGTTCTTTCTTCCGTAACTTGTGGTTGAGCCTGTGCATATGACCTTTCATTCGATTGAGCCTGTGCTTGTGGTCTCTCTTCTGATTGAGCCTGTGCTTGTGCCCTTTCTTCCCTTAATTGTGCAGCCTTAGACCTTTTGCCCCTTTGAGCTTGCTGTTAATAGTGTAACAAGGTATTGATATAGATTTTCATTGAAAAGTTCAAATTTAAATCATAAAAAAATATCCAATCTTGTCAATATAATTTGTATATAAATAATGAAAGATGATTACATTGAAAAGTTCAAATTTAAATCATAAAAAATATAAATTATTGTCAATTTAATTCGTAAGCAAACAATGAACATTAGATGTAAGAACACATATGTTTGTTGACTATGACAGGATACATCATAATTCATCCATTTAAACCAAAAATATAACTTATGAATATCACTTATTCTGCCTTCAATTTTAAATAATGAACAACAAAACTTCATTTCGAAATTAAAAATATTTAGTGATGGGTATAAAAAATAATTTTTAAATACCAGTCAAAACAGACATTTGTAATAAGCTCAGTGTATATCTGTAAAATCTCAGTGTATATCTGTAAAATCTCACTAATGTAGAAATCTTCAAAGTATCAAATTTAATCCATAAACAGACAATGTAATGTGTTCAATGATCATGAAAATACAAAACAAAATGTTTCTTCATGAGAGATGAAGTTGCAAAAATGCTACAAAACTATCAAACTGTGCCATTCAGATACCTTAGCTAGCATTTCATTATATTCTTTTTTTCTTTCTTCTTCTAATTTCTTTCTTTTGTCCTCGTATTTTCCCAGCTGAAGACCAGTTTCTTCTTTTGGGGAATTATATTTTCTGTTTGTTTGGGGTTCACTCCTCTAAGAAACAGAGCAGTTTTAAGTTAGATCTAGCAAATCAAGCAACAACAATCTAGCTCAGGGTTACCACCAACATTAAAGCTAAATTTACACCTTCATTGTTACAGTGATACAACAAGCTATATGTAAATATACTCTAGTCCTCAGGATTGGCTTTCATCAAAGTTTCAACTAGATGATATAAGACTAGGTATAGTTGACTCAAAACTATTTAGAGGAATAGTGGTGGTTACTATAGACAATTGATTGACTTAACCAGTAACCTATTGTGTTCCTGCCAAACTCAGCTCTCAAATACTTATCTGAATTTAAATCAATGTCATGTAGTGGTGTGTTAGAACTTAGAGGTATAGATTATTTAAATCAATGTCATGTAGTGGTGTGTTAGAACTTAGGTATAGATTATTTAAACCAATGTCATGTAGTGGTGTGTTAGAACTTAGAGGTATAGATTATTTAAACCAATGTCATGTAGTGGTGTGTTAGAACTTAGAGGTATAGATTATTTAAACCAATGTCATGTAGTGGTGTGTTAGAACTTAGAGGTATAGATTATTTAAA